>CM051364.1:7449498-7474498 GCA_028015245.1 Cardamine occulta
CATTGCATGTTGGGGATCAGTTAAGTTGACCAATTGATAGGGTAAGGAGTCGAAGAGGAAATATATAAATACCTTTATAGAAATTTTAGAGTAAGCAAAGTTAAATTCCCCACAAGTAAAAGCTTTTTGTAGTTGACGAAGCTTCACCGACTAGGAATACAAGTATTCCCAACAAGATATGAATCCTCTTGTCCCTATTGGTAGAGCATAATTCCTTAGTCTTTTACAATTATATCAAATAGTCTCAACAAATAATTGCTGCATATATTTCATAATAAAACTGACCTTTTCTGGAGAAAATGCAATTGAATTTTGACGGCTATAACTTTAAAAAACACTTTAAATGCATGAATAATAGTGGACCATAATTTGTTGGTGTCAGGCATGTTATAGTGTGACTTATTTCTTCAATGAAATAAGGTTCCTCACTAAATTTTGAGAACTGGAAATTTCCATGTGTATTATAGATGCTTAATTTCTCCAAAATGTGTAAATGAAATATCCTTTATTCCATATGTCTTTTACTTTTATCGGTAATAGTTAATTTCATAGTTAATTTTACGCGCCAAAAGTTTGACTAATGTGTTACTACATTTTTATAGGTTTAGCTCTGATCCTGAAACTACTATAGGGTTAGTGCAGTATGAAGGTGGGCCCTGTGGTGTTTTAGCAGCACTACAAGTAAGTTCTCTTGTTTCTCTTGTTCTTCTTATCTCTTTTCTGGGCTAAATGTGGTCGATCATTGTCTGGAGCATTTGGACATTCTTACAGTTGATACTGAATGTCCCATTTTCTGTGTAGGCATTTGTTCTTAAATACCTTATTTACTTTCCGGAGGACTTAGGTAAAGCTTCCCCAAGTATGAGTGTCTGGACACTGTCAAAACATCGGTATGTTGTATCAGACTCTTTCTCTTCTGTAACAGAAGAGGCAAAAACAAGGTAATTATTCTCAGAAGATTTGTTAGACTTTGATTCATGTCAGAATCTCAGTTATCATGCTTAGTTCTCAGCACTATTATTGTATTTCCCTGATTTTGCAGGGCCCTTGTCAGAAGCATGTGTGAGATTCTTTTTATGTGTGGAAACAATAACCGTGCTGTAGTAGCGAGTTTCACTAATTTTGAGGAACCGAGTACTAGTCAGAGAGATGAGGTTAGTAGTCAAACTTGAGTAGTTCTTCATGTTTGGTGCAATTATTGGTTTTTCTTTACTATTTTATGTTGCGCCCCTATTAGATTCCTTGTAATGTATTGTTTCACAGGCAATGGCTGGTGGGCTCCCTCTTGAGTCTGCTTCAGATTTGCAGAAGATCTTAAGATTCGAGACATTCACAACTCAATCCAGTGCCCTTCATAAGTTAGAAAGAACAATACCTGCTTTCCAAAGTCGCATGGGTGTTTTGATGTTCCTAATTTCTGCTTTACTTTCCCATGGACTGGTATTACCTTGATCCTTATCTCTTTTGTTTTGTTAACATGTGTACTAGAAGGCATACCTTAATGATAGATTAGGGGATTGAATTGAGGTTTTAATCACACAATAGGGTTTAGTTTTTCGAGCAACTTGGTCTCCTTTGGTTTGGTCATGTGGTCCTTACTATTGCGGTTACAACCAGAATGAATCTGATAAGAGTGGATGGAGTATAAGTAGAAAAATGCTTTCGACATTTAGGTTGTTGAGTAATTGATGACTGGTTTGGGGCCTTGAGAGCCTTGGGAGAAAGTCAGCATGCTCCAGAATTCATCACCCTAGGCACCATTTCTTTGGTTTAGGTTTCTAGATTATTCCTTGATGTCACTATTCTACAATTGAGTAAAAGAAATAAAGCTAGATATTGATTTCTGATCTTGACAGAATCAAAATATTAAGTTGCATACTTGATTATTGTGGTAGATTTTGTATAGATTCTTCATTTCAATTAATACTTGAAGTCCTAGTGTTGTAACCGTAAATGAATATTTCATGAGCAGGATTCCGTTCAAAGCGACAGGGATGATCCAAACCCCCCTCTTGTTACTGCACCATTTGGACATGCCTCCCAGGTACTAGAACAAACACATTTGCAGAATCCATAACTTGTTTGTTTACTTTTTCTATCACTTTTCTTGGAGAATTGCTGATTTTTCTCAATGCCTCTTTTTGATTAGGAAATTGTAAACCTGCTGTTGTGTGGAGAAGCGGTTGCTAATGTGTTTGATGGAAGGATGGATCTTGGAGGCGGCATGTTTCTGAAAGGCATATCTAAGAATGTGGAGGTGGGCTTCCTTACATTCATCGAGTCTCTCCAATTCTGCAAAGTCGGTCAGAATCTGAAATGTCCCAAATGGCCAATATGGGTTATTGGCAGCGAGTCACATTACACCGTCCTGTTTGCACTTGATCCATCTGTCCAAGAAGAAAATGAACTTGAGCTGAGAGAGTCACAGATAAGAAGAGCTTTCGACGCAAGAGACCAAAGCGGAGGAGGAGGTTTCATCACCGCAGATGCCTTTCACCAAGTTGTTCAGGAAACAAACATAAGACTCCCAGTTGAGAAGCTCAACGATATCTGCGCCACAGGTTTCATCGTGTGGAGCGAGTTATGGCAAGTGATCTTGGAGTTGGACCGGAATTTGGGAGGGATTAAAGATTCAACAGGAATGATGGGAAAGAAAGTGTTTGACATTTATCACTTCAATGGGATTGCCAAATCTGATATTAACGGTGGTGCTCAAGCAATGGCTGTTGAAGGTGGTGTGGTTACAGCTCCTATGCAAAGGCCAAGGCTCACAAAACTTAATGTCTCTGTTCCTCCTAAATGGACACAAGAGGAGTACCTGTCATGTGCTCTGCCAATGCCAAGCAGCTCTGAGAAAGACTCAGAAGTGAATCAGCCTAAACCGGTGCAGCATGCACCATTGGTGGATTGTATCAGAACCAGGTGGGCACGAGCCACTTGTAGCTGGTCTGGAGATCCTCCAAGTATAGTTTGAAGATTGTTGTATTATGAGAAAACCTCACCGTAAGTTATGTTTTTCTTCTTGGGATCTTTTAAAGAAAAAGAAAAAAAACGGTTAACCGCTGATTTTACTTAGCGGTTTAGACGCGTCTGAACTTTCTTTGCGTTCTCCGATTTTTTTTTTGTTTATGTTGTGCATTGATGTAGAATTTTTGTTACCTGTTGAAAGATTGAACATTATTGGGCGAAAATTAATATTTAAATTGTTTTATGAAATTGCGTTGACTAACAAAAGTCTTGCAGCTGCTGATTAACATATATTTAGTCAGTTAGACATTTAATTTAACAAAAAAAAACCACAAATCTCTTATATATTATTAGAGAGACGTGTGTGATTTACGGATATGTTACTATGTTACTGCTGATGTGTTATCACCACAATCATTCTTAGATTAGTTTTAAAACAAGGCAATCATTACTAGAGTAATTACAATAATTGCCATTAGACATATATCATTTGTCCCATTATATTTTCATTAATTAACTATTAACTAATTTTTTCGAAACTAAATAGTTAATTCAATTGAAATACAGTTTTCTTTGTCACACACTTTTAGAAAATTCCGATGGCCTTTATATATATATGATTTAAAATAAATACTATTTTACTTTATATTTACATAAAATAGGTAATTCGGTTTTTAATGCATAATATATAGTTTCACATTTAATTATACACTTTATTGAATTGAAATACCATTTTATTTAACAAACACTTTTATAACATTTATATTGCCACACATATATATATAGTTAAAATAAAAACTATTTTATGTTTATATTTAGATACAATTTAACCATAATTACTATTTTATATAATAATTTTAAAAATTCATATATTAAATATTTGAATTTTGAAATATGAATATATTTGTGTGCTGTTTTTTTAGAGTAACAACAGAATAACAAACTTTAATGAACACAACTTTTTGTGGTATTAGATATTAGATATATATATTTTAAACTGAACAGTGAACAAACTGATTTTTTTAAAGTAAAAAAAAAAAGAATATTAAAACTACGGATTTAATGTTTGTACTTTAATGTCCGAAAATAATCTCATATATGTCAAATATAGAAATTTAGAATATTTCAATTAGATATCGTATTTAAAAATAACTGATTGAGGAAAAAAACCAGTTTCTATATTTTTAGAAAATCTATAATTAATATGAAAATATATTAGGACTCAAAATGTAACCACACATGATACGTGGATCAAATGATAATATCTATCTAAAAAATCTTATAGTTTTAATATTCTAATACAAACTATATAAAATCATCATCTAGCCAAAATAATTGCTAAATTATGACAAAAAAAAAGATCAACAAATTTTCAGTTTCAGAAAAAAAAATTTCCCACGCGCATTGCACCTAGTTTAAGTTATTTTTACACAAAAATTAAGGGTTTATTTTGGTTTAAGTTGATTTTAAAATTCAACCATAATATTGTGTCATTTATTTTGGTTTAAAAATTAATAGTTTATTTTGGTTTGAGATGATATTGCATTTAGGATCTAACTGAATTTCCCGAGACCGCTAGAGCTCTATATGAAATGTCTGTTTTATAAAGTATTGTGGTTTAATGGTTAAGTAGTTTGGAAAATTATGTTCGGTTTACTGTTGCAAAGCCTCTAACGATTTACAATGAAGCATGATGGCACTAATTATGTTCAAAAAGGTACCGTCATCCTAATATTCAAAACTATGGAACTAAAAATTTAATTACCACAACAAAAAGCAGAACCAGTTACTTGTTACAACAATGGTTGCCTGAGACATTTACGTAGATAAAACCCCGCGGATTATATACAAGAACAAAAAAGAAAAAAATCAGAACCAATAACTTATTTTTGTTCTTTCGTATGGTATTGGAACAAAGCCAAAAGTTTGATTGGAACCAAAGCACATGCAAATGAGATTACTATAAGAATTCAATAAGATTATGGGAGAGCCTTAGTAAATTTTCAGAAGAGAAATGTGTTGGACTTTGTAATAATCTTCTCCTCCTTCCGACAATCTCTCCTTCCATTGCTTGTCCACAGTCAGATCCTTTAAAGAACAGATGAATCGCTGTCCATCAGGAAGCTCCTTAAACTTTTTACAGTGGCTAATAGTACGAGTATGAAGAAGTGGCATGGAGTCTTCTTCCACTATCCACTCTTCCCATTCCTTTACTCCATATAAGTTTAGCTTTTCAATCACTAGACTTTCGAAAAATATTTATCATTGTCAACATTATTGTCAGTCTCCAAAAAAGTGGTTTCACAATTTTTCAAATAGGATATCCTATAATTTCTTGCTAAAGACGTAAAAAACAACTCTGTTTTATATCGATTTTATCACATCATTCATTCGGAAAGAAAACAAACTCGACCTTCTTACAGTTCTGACATGTGTTCACTACAGTCAGAATCACAGTTTTGTTACAAACTTGATAATCTAATCTTATGTTTACTGTCCAAGATTAATTATAAACATCAATATATACATATAGAAATTCTCAATGTTATAGCCGAATTAAGTAGAACATAACCACACAATGCATTACCACATAAGATATATATATTTATAGAGCAACACATGATACTGTATATTATTTCACAACAAACCTCGACATCACCTCAGCGTCCGTGGGAAGTGAAAGGTTCTGTAAACGTCAAGGTACCAATGGACCCTTGTGATGTCACATCATCAAATACTCTCTCAGGTGTCTCAGACCACATTCTGACCCTCTCGGCCTTGACAATATCCAGCAGGTTACCTGGAAGCTGCGAATCACCTTCAAGATCCGGACCACTTTAGACATATCCGGCCTAACTGCTGCAACATGGTGCGAGCATAACACTCCCAGTTTCAGAACAAGCTCGAGTTGTTCTCTTTTGCGTTCTTGCATGGGTCTTTCTTTGGCTGCCTCGATAATATCTCCCTTTTCCCAGCATTCTAATGTCCATCCGCAAGGACGGCCTCATTGGTGGCTGCTTCTGGCTCTATAAGCCTTCTACCGCAAGACACTTCCAGCATAAACAGCCCAAAGTGATATGATCCTAGGTGAAGATCAAGTCCCTGAATGCTCTCCAAGAGGTTGTGATGGTCGGAGTGATGATGAGTGATGCGGAAGTGATGAAATGATGTGAATCGGCGAGTATGGTCAGATGGGTTTTATGGATCGATGCGAAACTTCCAAAGGTTGTGAAAGACCTTTAGACTTTCAGACTTGTTCTGTACGTGGGTGAAGACCCTAGACGTGATGAACAAGAGGTGGATCGGAGTGAAACTTCTTAGGAGTTGTGACAGACTCTAAGACTATCGGCTTGCTCGGTGTGAAGGAATGAAGACCCGACACTTTGAGCAAGAATCAAACAAGTTAAAAAGAGTATTGAGAATAAAAGTTTGATAAGAGTACAATGGAGTCTCAGCCTCAATATAAAGAGAAGGAGGTGAGATTAGAAAGAGAAGAAGAAATAAAGAGTGTGTGTTTACGAGACATGCCTCGGTAAACAACACTTGGAGCATGCAACATTAAAAGACAGTTTGAATTCAAAATAAGATAGAAAGATAAGAGATAGGTGAGGCCCATAATGTCTTCTAAATGGGCCTAGATAGATCAGTCTCAGCAAGTGACAAAGGTGAGACATGAAACCCACAAACCTCATTAAAAACCTTCTCTCGGAAAACCACTTGGGAAAAACCGAAGAGTAAGGGAAAAAGAGTGTTAGTGTGTTTCATGGTCACTTGCCAAGCTCCTTGTGCATGAACCTTGACCAGAGAAGTCTTGGTATCATCTTTATAGCTCAAGTGATCCTCTTGAGTCATTGGTTGGCGGAGCAAAACTCTAACAGCTTGGTGATATTTCATTGTTCGAGAGCAAGTCTTGGGTCCGATAAGTGCTTTCCATGCTCCTTTAGATCTGTGCTCATCCATTACTTCATTTCCCATCCATGCTCCATGCTCCAGGTCCTTAGAGCTCTCCAAAATCATATCACAAAGGCATATACATATCTGTATGTGGGTGCTCTTCCGCTTCTTATGAGATGGGTGCTATGTATCCGAATGTTCCAGCTACTCTAGATGTTTGAAGGGTTCATATCCCTGATCATACAACTTAGCCAATCCAAAATCTCTAAGCCTTGCATTCATATAGTCGTCAATTAGGACATTGTAAAGCACTTTTCAATCAAATTAATATAAAGTATTTTATTTTCTTCCAAAGAGTGTCTTTGAAGAATTGTCCATCTCTTTTGAATATTGTGTGCGATACACCTTGTTCTTAAGATAACCTCGGATTTAACTATTTGTGTGATTCAAGTAGTTGGTTTTATCACTAGATTGAAAGAGTCAATCAACACTCGATTGAGAGAGTCAATCAACCCATCACCCCCATCTCTACCATCATTTCCACCTTCTACAAGTCTAGGTTTTGAAATCTCTTGATCATCGGATTGATCTCGGCTTAGGAGTGATTCTGTGCCTATATCAAGTTCCGAAGTAGCTTAGACATAAGAGATTGTATGAACTCATTCCAAAGTGATACCTGACCGTTAGAAAGGTATTTGGCCAAGGCATGACTGGTAAGAGAATCTTGAGCTATCTCGGACTTCTTGTGCCACTTGATGAGATAAGTCATGAATACCTTGTTGATCATGTTCGGAGAAAATTCGTACATCTTACCATGCACAAACAACATGCTCTTTTTGGTCTCCTTGGGAAAGACGTGAAGATTCACATAGAACATAAGAACAACTTCCCAAACATAGGGATCAACATCTTGAACAGTAAGAGGCATATCATTATCCTCAATGAGCTTTATCAAATCCGAAACCTCAGGGTTGAGGTGAACAACTTTATGCGAATGAAACTTCTTTTTCTTTAACCAGCTCAGAACTCTGTAGATGAGGTTTAGAAATGGCAACACCCTGTCTTTGGATTCATGGAGCAGAGCTGATTGTTCAACTTGATTATACAGAGGTTTTCTAAAGTTGAAGGGAATTCTCTTATCCATCATGTACAACAGGTTACATCTCTCAACAGTGGATGTGGTATTGTTAGTGCTGGAATCCAATTGAGACAACACAACAGATGCAAGTTTCCATGTAGCTTAGACATAAGAGATGGTCTGAACTCATTCCAAAGTGATACCTGACCATTAGAAAGGTATTTGGCCAAGGCATGATTGGTAAGAGAATCTTGAGCTGTCTCGGACTTCTTGTGCCACTTGATGAGATAAGTCTTGAATACCTTGTTGATCATGTTCAGAGAAAATTCATATATCTTACCACGCACAAACATCTTGCTCTTCTTTGTCTCTTTGGGTAAGACGTAAAAATTCACATAGAACTTAAGAACCACTTCATGAACATAGGGATCAACATCCTGAACAGTGAGAGCCATATCAATGTCCTCAATGAGCTTCATCAAATCCGAAACCTGAGGGTTGAGGTGAACCACTTTCTACGAATGAAACTTCTTCTTCTTTAACCAGCTAAGAACTTTATAGATGAGGTTTAGAAATGGCAACACCCTGTCTTTGGATTCATGGAGCAGAGCTGATTGTCCAACTTGATCATACACAAGTTTCCCGAAGTTGAAGGGAATTCTCTTATCCATCATGTACAACAGCTTGCATCTCTCAACAGTGGATGTGGTATTGTTAGTGTTGGAAATCTAAATGATGCAACACAACAGATACAAGTTTCCATGTAGTTTAGACATAAGAGATGGTCTGAACTCATTCCAAAGTGATACCTGACCGTTAGAAAGGTATTTGGCCAAGGCATGACTGGTAAGAGAAACTCGAGTTGTCTCAGATTTCTTATGCCACTTGATGGGATAAGTCTTGAATACCTTGTTGATCATGTTCGGAGAAATCTTATATATCTTACCACGCACAAACGCCATGCTCTTCTTGGTCTCCTAGGACAAGACGTGAAGATTCACATAGAACTTAAAAACCACTTCCCAAACATAAGGATCAAGATCATGAATAGTGAGATCCATATCATTGTCCTCAATGAGCTTCATCAAATCCAAAACCTCAGAGGGTTGAGGTTAACCATTATCTGCGAATGAAACTTCTTTTTTTTTTAACCAGCTCAGAACTCTGTCGATGAGGTTTAGAAATGGCAACACCCTCTCTTTGGATTCATGGAGCAGAGCTGATTATTCAACTCGATCATACACAAGTTTTTCTAAGTTGACGGAAATTCTCTTATCCATCATGTACAACAGCTTGCATCTCTCAACAGTGGATGTGGTATTGTTAGTGCTGGAAATCTAGTTGAGGCAATACAACAGATGCAAGTTCCCAAGTAGCTTAGACATAAGAGATGGTCTGAACTCATTCCAAAGTGATACCTGAGCATTATAAAGGTATTTGGCCAAGGCATGACTGGTAAGAGAAACTCGAGTTGTCTCGGACTTCTTGTGCTATTTGATGGGATAAGTCTTGAATACCTTGTTGATCATGTTCGGAGAAAATTCATACATCTTACCACGCACAAACACAATGCTCTTCTTGGTCTCCTTGAGAAAGACGTGAAGATTCACATAGACCTTAAGAACCACTTCCTGAACATAGGGATCAACATACTGAATAGTGAGAGCCATATCATTGTCTTCAATGAGCTTCATCAAATCTGAAACCTCAGGGTTGAGGTGAACCACTTTTTGCGAATGAAACTTCTTCTTTTTTAACCATCGATATTGTTGTTCCATAGGAGAGGTTATAAATTGCTTGGAGATCGGAGGAAAGATACGTTGCCACAGTGCTGGATTTGCTTTATCATGTTTGGCTTGCTCATAGCAATGGATACTTGCTCGATCAAAAGGATCAAAAGAGCGCTAACCGAGACTGCACACTCGGCAAAGAAGATCAGGAGCCGGATCATTGATTGGAGGTCGAGGCGGGCGGGATGGACCAGTAGCTTTAGTATCGCGTGGATTCGGTGGAGACTCGTTTGGAGCAGTGGTCGAAAGAACCTCGGGAGTAGTCTTGGGCTGAGATGCGAGCCGCGAGGAAGACCGTGTGGTGCGAGATGTAGAAACACAAGGCGGTAATTTTTCAGATGGGGCTTGCGGCGAAGGGCCCAGATCTGTGGAGATAGGCGGCACTGTGTCTGACAGAGGCGGGGAGGTCGGGGTCGAAGAAGTTGAGGGCGATGAGGACTGAGCTTGAGATGTCGGAACCACCAGCGATTTGAGCTTTTTGTTTGACGGAGCAGCGGTGGCATGAGACTAGATCACGCTGAGGACACGGCTGGAAGTTCTTCAACAGAACTGTTAGAGTCGACAAGTTCGAGGCGGTTATGCTTTGTGCCAACGGAGGACGATTGAGCCAAGGCACGACTTGCCATGGCAGATCGAGTGCAAGACGCGACAGTTGGTTGTTTGCCTCTGCGTGTTTTGGCCATAGCTAGGATTTGAGAGAATGTAATCGTCACAATTTGCGGCAAGAAGCCAAAGGAAAGAGGATTCAAAAAAATGAAGGGAAACTTCCAAATCCAAAAAAACTAGGTGCGTGTTATCAGAAAATTTTGGCCAAAAACTTCAATGCCCATTGTGACAAATCTCATGGCCCAAATACACTCCAATGCACTTGTGAGTAGAAACCCAATTGATGATGCTCTCAACCTGACCTGTCGTTAGTACTATTGAAAAAACACCATTCTCAAAAACAAAACGCATATTAGTATAACACAAGTGCATATAGATATCCTAATCTCAAGACTTAAATCCATATGCAACCAACTGTAAACCATGATCAATAACATTGAATTTTGAAAAAAAAGAATGGGAATTCACATAGGTACCTTGAGACTGCAACTCAAATTTCCGGAGCCCCTTTATCCCTAAAGTTAAATCAACTGTTTTACCTTAAGAATGAGGCCTATCTTTCAGTATCATTTGTACCAAAGGTCTAGCATAGAGACTGAATCCAAAACTGAGAGTACAGTGTGGAGACCAATTTTGATGGAGGAACTGCGAAAACATTCAGCTTGTCGTCTCAACAACGGTAGGTATTTCTCATTTTTTAGTAGCTTTCACACGTGCTAATTTACTGAGAAGTCTTCACACCTACATGCCCTCAAGAGCCTGCGAGTCTCACCCATGTGAGAGTGTACTAGAACGTGAAAATCAGACTCAGGCTATAATCACCAAAGGAATAAGCACATAAACTTTGACTTGTTTATGTTAGTTGCTCGTGTCTTCCTTTGGGCGATGCTTCTTACTGTTCCTTTCTGCATCTGGGAGACATAAGGGATGGATAGCTTTGATTTGTGCATCCTTTGTGTTTTTCTTCCTTTTTTTTATTTTTCTACTCCCATCTAGAAAAGATTTATCCTTTGTGTAGGCCGTAGATAAGCTCGGCTTCATCTTATGAGATAAGGTGTGTCTTACTGCTATTTTCTGCACCTTATCCCTTTCCACATCCGAACTGAGACACACTTAACTGATAAAACTGCTTGAGGGCATGGAGGGTATCTCTTTCTCCAAGTAAACTTGACAACAAGAAGTTTTTAAAACGATTATGATGCAGCCCCTCTTAGTGACAAAAACACAGGTTGAAGAAAACAATAATCTTCACATTGTACTCCAGCTCCTGTCCCTGTGTTGTCACTCATGAACAAAGAATATTAGAGAACACACACACCCAAAGATTTTTGCAAGTTAACAAACGTGCTGTGATCCAAGGGCTTAGTGAAAATATCCGCAAGTTGCAACTCTGTGGGCACATGTTTAATCACCACCTATTTTTCTTCATCTAATTCACGCACAAAGTGATGTCTAATAGCAATATGTTTGGTTTTAGAATGTTGAACAGGATTTTTTCAGATATCAATGTCACTTTTATTGTCACATATAACAAGCATAAGGTCAGAATGTTGTGTACCGTAATCGGATGCCATTTGCTTCATCCATAGCAATTGTGTGCAACAACTCCAAAGAGCAATGTATTCGGCCTCTACAGTTGACAGAGATGTATAATTCTGCTTCTTACTATGCCACAAAATGAGGTTATTACCAAGAAAGAAACACCCACCGGTAGTACTTTTCCTGTCGTCCAAGTTCCCAGCCCAATCCGAGTCACTGTATCCAACCAAGCTTGAGTTTATATCCACTCTGTATACCAACCCATAGTTCATAGTTCCTTTGACGTATTTGATGATCCTCTTAACCGCAACAAGATGTGACTCTCTTGGGCTTACTTGATACCTTGCACAAACCCCAACCCTTAGGCACAAGTCTGGTCTACTAGCTGTCAGATATAACATACTTCCAATCATTCCTCGATACAGCTTCTCATCCACCTTTTCCCCCCTGTTCATCTTTTGACAGTTTTAAAGTAGTACTTATGGGAGTTCGTGCAATCTTGCTGAAACACATCCCAAACTGTTCCACCAGCTTTGATGCATATGTGCTCTGAGAAATGGTGATTCCAGCTTCAGCTTGGTCAATCTGTAAGCCAAGAAAATACTTAAGCTTCTCTACCATACTCATCTCGAACTTGGAGGTCATAGTCTTAACAAACTCGTCAACCAACTGAGAAGATGTTCCCCCAAAGACTATATCATCCACGTATATCTGAACAATAATCATCCATGTCTTGTCTTCCTTGATGAACAAGGTTTTGTCAATACTTCCTCTCTCATATTTGTTTTCCACCAAGAACATAGTTAGTCGATCATACCAAGCTCTAGAAGCTTGTTTCAACCCATATAGTGCCTTGTGTAGCTTGTATACATGATCTAGATACTTTGGATCTTTGAACCCCTTAGGTTGTTCAACATAAACTTCTTCTTGGATGTACCCATTCAAAAACGCAGTCTTAATATCCATTTGTTGTAACTTGAACCCTAACTCACATGCCTTCCCAAGTAAAAATCGAATGGATTCAAGCCTGGCCACCGGTGCAAAAGTCTCATCAAAATCAACTTCTTCTATTTGAGTGTACCCTAGCGCTACCAATCTTGCTTTATTATGCACCACATTTCTATTCTCATCAATCTTGTTTTTGTAGATCCACTTTTCTCCAATGATGTTAACCTCCTCTGGTCTTGGTACTAATGTCCACACTCTGTGACATACAAACTGATATAGTTCTTCTTCCAATGATATAATCCAGAAGTCATCAAGAATAGCCTCACTAATACTCTTGGGTTCCACAACCGATACAAAGTACGCCCACATAATCATCTCTTTGTAATCAGTTTCGATCCCTCTTGTAACTCTCTCATTTAGATCACCAATTATATCTCCTACTGAGTGATTTTTGTGTACTTATGTGATCTTGCTCGGTTGCACATCATGATCCTTCTCTTGTTGATCTTCTTCAATATCATCAGCTATAGGAACAATCTGTGAGTTGTTCCAGTCATTTACCACTGTTTCTTCATCATCTAAGCTCTAAATGGTCACACCTGACTTGTAGCTAAATTCATCAAACACCACATTTACTGACAACTCAATCATCTTGGTTCTATGAATGCTATGTATGCTACACTATTGACCGAATAGCCCAAAAACATGTCTTCATCACTCCAAGAATCAAACTTTCCAAGTTGATCTTTTTCATTGAGAATGTAACATGTGCATCCAAACACATGAAAATATCCCAGATTTGGCTTCTTTCCTTTATAGATCTCATATGGAGTCTTATTGATGTCAGATCGGATATACACTCGATTAATCAGATGGCATGTTGTGTTAATTGCCTCTGTCTAGAACTTCTCCGAAACTTGGTTTGCATATATCATAGTCTGTGCCATATTTTGCAACGTTCTATTCTTGCATTCCACGACTCCATTTTGTTGAGGTGTCCGTGGTGCAGAAAACTGATGCATAATTCCATGAGTTTGACAGAAATTCTCAAATATCGCATTTTCAAACTCACCTCCATAATCGCTGCGAATGTACTTGATAGGTGCTTTCACATTATGTAGTTGCAGGGCAAGAATTATGAAGCTCTTGAATGTTTCGGCTTTTTTCCTGAGAAAACAAACCCACGTGAAACGAGAAAAATCATCTACAAGTAGTAAAACATACCTCTTACCAGTGTAACTTTCCACTCGCATTGGCCCTATCAAGTCCATGTGGATGAGTTCCAGTACTTGTTTGGTCTGGACTTCTTGAACCTTCTTGTGTTCAACTTTGGTTTGTTTTCCCTTGTTGCACGCACTACACACAAAGTTCTCAATCCTTTTCAATTCTGGAACTCTCCGAACTAGTTATTGGTTCACCACTTGAGTCATGCTTCTGATGTTTATGTGACCCAACCTTTGATGCCATAGATGTGAATCATCTGTTTCTGCATAGAAACACACTTTTGGTTCTTCCTACATGTAGCAGTTGTTACCTGCCCGAATCCTAGACATAACCACTTTATTTGCTTCATTGTATGCCCAGCACTTGATCTTGTTAAATGTCCCAGTTAATCCTTCATCACACAGCTGACTCACACTTATGAAATTTGCCTGAAGCCCCTACACATAGTACACATTCATCAATTATGGAGTGCTAGAACCATCCATATTTCCTTTTCCCATGATCTTCCCTTGAGCACCCCCACCAAATATGACTTTGCTTTCCTTCATCTTGGTGTATTATTCCAGGACTGTTTAATTCCCAGTCATATGTCTTGAGCACCCGCTATCGAAGTACCAGGCAGTACTTCCATTTCCACTCTGAGACGTAAACCCCACAGTTTATGCTTCTTCAGTTTCTGGTGATATACTTACTTGTTCCATGAGTGAGTGATATATCATGGTTTTTACCAGTTTTATGCCATGATATATGTCTTTTATCGAGTCTTTTATATTGCTTCGAGTCTTTTTAGAGTCTTTTACAGGTTTATACACATTTGGGATCTTTTGGATGATTTGGAGCATTTCTGGAGGTTTTGGAGCATATGCAGATGCAGAGTCATGCAGAAACGACAGAAGTTTGGCATTCGTTGAAGAACTTTCCACCGATGGATGGAGCTAATATTTTGAGACAAGATAGATCAATGAGTTATCTTTCATCTGGAAGTCGTTTAAGATTATTCTAACGGTGCGATAAAAAGTTATGCCAGTTTTTGTGGAAGCAGTCCAGTCTGTCACGCGAATAGAGTAAGCCGAGTTCATGACCATGAGTGTTGATCGACACTAGCAATGGTGACGATCGACACTGACCAACTCTGACTTGGAATTTAACATTTAATGAATTGCAAAGTGGCCCAGAACTTCCAGAAAGTTAACAGAAGACCCCAGATCGTGTTTAGCCTTATAAATTAGGTTTTTAGGTTTTATTTTATGGATCTTCTTCTTTGTGTTTATTTTGGAGAGATTTTGAGAGACAACTCTGAAACCTTTTGTTTCTTATTGATTTCTTCTATGCAATTCTATTCATCTATGATTTCTGTTTCATTGATCATGTTTGAGTAGTTTCATAGTTAGGTTTAGGGTTTTCAAGGGTTTTTGATGAATTGTTGAATTAATTATATTATTGGGATTAATTGTTAGAGTTCTTCGCCTTAGGTTATTCTCAAAGCTAATTCTAGGAGGCACGACAGTGCAATTGGAATTTAGATCTTAGGTTGATTGATTAGGCACGACAGTGCAATTGATAATCTGATATATTTAGGGTGAGCAAAATTACTTATTCGCAAAGAAATTTGGTTTAGGGATTTTGTGAACATATCAAACCTGAACGTTAAGGCTGGTCTAGATTCTTAGGGTTTGCAAAGAAATTTGGAATTCTGGAATCTAGATCAAGATAGTTTTCGCAACGACAGTTGGTTAATTATAGCTTAGTGATTTGAGTTCTAGAACGGTTCTTAATTATAATCGCAATAATTGATTGATTCGTAGTTCTAACGATTCTTAAGATTTCCCTATGCCTAGCGTCTTTCTCTATTGATTTACATCTCTTTTAATTATTTTGCATCGTTATTTAATTACAATTATTCTTGTTTAGCTTAATACTTTCACTGATAATCTATTGTGTAATTCCAAGTCCTTGTGGATTCGATCCCTAAGTACTACAGTGATCTCTTAATTTGAGAGAGTAACTCAGGGTAAATTTGAGCATATCAAAATTTGGCGCCGTTGCCGGGGACTTAGATTTTACCCTTAGATTTAGGTTTAAGTTTTTGTCTAAATTTTTATTTATTTATTTTGTTACTGATCTCGTTCTTTCTTTCTTTTTTGTGTGTTTCAGGTGCATGCTTAATCGCAAAACTCGAAGCAACAAGAATCTTGCGCTAGTAACCCTTTCAAATCAAGAGCTAGCAAAGTTAGAACAAAGAACCCGGAAAGCAAAGAATTCAGAAGCGATGTTGCGTACTATCATCATGGCTGATGAACATGGCGTTCTCCGGGACAGGAATGGCCATGCATACAATGCAGAAGGCCAAAGGATCGATGACAACGGCCAAGTCATTGTTGAGGCTGTGGTACTCGACCAGGGTGCTGGTGTCGACCGACACCCACAACTTGGTGTCGATCGACACCAACCAGCGGCTGGTGGAGTTTTGGTTGGACAAGGTTCACCTGGTGCCGTAGGTCCACGTGCAATGACATTGGGGGATTACAACCGGCCAGAGCAGTTCTATGCCAACCGGTCTGCCATCCGCCCGCCTCCATTTCAAAGGAATGACTTTGAACTCAAACCTGCATACTACACGCTCGTCGGTCAGAACCCTTTCCATGGGCTATCACATGAGCACCCTATGGATCACATTGAGCGGTTTGAGGATCTAGTCACTAGCATCAAGGCTAACAGAGTGTCAAACGACTATCTGTTCTGTAAGCTCTTCCCATATTCTCTTGTTGGGGAAGCAGCTTATTGGCTTAAGCAGTTGAAGCCGGGATCACTGACCACTTGGGAGGATACTAAGAATGCTTTCCTGAACAACTTTTATGATGATGCACGGTCTGAAGAGCTGAGGACGAAGATTTCAGCCTTCTCTCAAGGACCTACTGAGGCATTCAAGGCCGCTTGGGCAACGTTCAGGGCTTATCAGAGAGACTGTCCACACCATGGGTTCAGTGAGGTTCAGTTGCTTGGGATTTTTTTCAGGGGTGTCGATTGGAGGTATCAGATGGCTTTGGATGTTGCGAGTAACGGGAATTTCAACACCAGGTACCCTGAAGATGCTGTGGTTTTGATTGAGAATTTGGCTTCAAGTAACAGCACAAAGAACGCTGATTTCGAAAGGAAGAAGCAAGCAGGGAACTTAGAGGGAAGTCAGATAGCTGAGGTTAATGCGAAGCTAGACATGGTTCACAACCTTCTAGTTAACAAAAAGCAGGTTCAGTTTGCCGCAGAGGTTGAAATATTTGAGCCAAACAATAACCAAGAGCGGGATGTCAACTTTGTCGGTTATCAGCGCTTTGGTAATTCACAATGTGTCGATCGACACCAACCACCAGTGTCGATCGACAGCCACCACGGAAATTACAATGGAGGCAGTCCGAGAGGCAACTATTCGGGGAATCAGTCCTCATCTAACTACACTCAGAAGCCTCAGTATCAGAAGCCTTTCCAGAGCAGTGACACCTTCACGAGGAACTACGGCTTGTCTTCCTACCAGAACATTCCTCCGCTGACATCCACTAGCAAGATGGAATCCATGTTAGAGCAGGTTCTGGAAGGACAACAGAAGATTACTGTGGATTTCAACGGAAAGATCGATGCTCTGTATACTGATCTTAATGGCAAGATTGAGCAGCTAAACGTTCATGTCAAGAAGCTTGACACTCAAGTTGCACAGAGTGCCGAAGCTGTGAAGAGATAAGATAATACCCTTCCGGGAAGGACATACGCTAATCCAAGGTATCAGTGCAATGCCATTGTGTTGAACGGTGATATCAGTGCTGAAGCATTTGAGCAAATGGATGAGAAATTTTTAGCCATGCTATCGGAGGAGATCGAAGTCAAAGATGATGAACTTCCGGAACCAGTGACGATCGACACCACCCAATGGTGTCGATCGACACCAACAGCCACATATGACACAAACTTCATTCCAAGTGTTAGTGACGATCGCCACAACCCTAGTGACGATCGACACTCCTCGCAGAATGACCCAAAAATTGAGAAAACACCCAAGATTGTCGAGGAACGTGTCTACAAGCCTAAGATTCCTTATCCTAAAACACCTAGACATCTCAAACGTCCCATTACTGCAGAGAAGTTGCTCGGTTTTGAGAAGATGGTAAGGAGGATTCCCCAATCGATGTCTTTTAAAAAAGCTTTGCAATTCCGCCCTTTGCTTAGTCACTTCCAATATTGCAGAGAAACTCTAGAAGAGATCGAGGTACTCTTCATCCAGGCCAGACACACACCACCATCACTGAAGCAGTTAGTTAAGAGAGAAGACCCAGGGAAATTTTCAGTTCCATGCTCCATCTCTGGAGTTGAATTCAAAGAGTCTCTCGTTGATTCAGGGTCTACCGTCAATGTCATGTCAAGGGCAATTGCAGAGAAGTTGAGAATTGGTATCAGACCTGCAGAGATGACTCTCACATTTGCGAACTCTTCCACCTCGTTTCCATATGGTACAATACCTGATTTGCTCATTAAAGTAGAAGATTGTTTGGTCCCTATTGATTTTCAGGTTGTGGAGATGAGTGAACGCTGTAGTATGCCTTTGATTCTTGGAAGACCGTTCATGGCTACAGTTGGTGCAGTTATAGACTCGCCCAGTGAGAGTATCTCATTCTCTTACATTGACAAGGAGATCTCCTATAAAGCCATCCCCACAACAAGAGCTCCCAAACACATCTCCTCCATTGATATTTTGGAAGAGCCTGATGGTGTCGATCGACACCAACCACCAGTGTCGATTGACACCCATCACGGAACATCTCAGAAGGTCAAGCGCAGAGACAAGCCAAGGAGCAACAGAGTTCTCACAAGTTCTCCTATAACCTTGACACCGCAGAGACGTGTTGGTGATACCATTGAGTATAAGGTCAAGTGCAAAGGTATGTCTAAACCCTTTTCTAAGGTTAAAGCACTTATCACCCCAGAACTTAAAGCGCATGGACAAGCAGCTCTAGATGATGCGTTGAGCAAAGTGCTGAAGCTGAACATGCACGACCTCAGGGTACGCGGACCGCGTCTCAACCCACCGCCACCACTCCCTGATCCTTCCAGTGATTCTCATCACCTTTGAGCCGTCATTGCAGTCGAGCTAATGACGTTAAACAAGCGCTTAGTGGGAGGCAACCCACTGGTACGTTTACTTTAATTTTTCTTTACCTTTAGTTATTTTTTGTTTTATTTTGCGTTTTTGTTAGTCATGAACCTTGATAACTTGATTAGTATACTATGTGTTGTTGCTTAATATTTGCTTGAGGATTCTTAATTAGCTACAGGTTACAGTTTGTGTGCGTACCAAATCTATAACCTGTCTGCAAAAATCTATGTCAGCAACTCATTCAGCCACAGTCATTCATGCTTGGTGTCGATCGACACCAGGCTGGGTGTCGATCGACACTAATGGCAACACATAGGTAGTTTTCTTGATTTCAACGTTCTTTTCGTTTGTTTTTCTTTTTCACCAAACTCATGCTTCTATAACACTGGGGACAGTGTTGTTTAAGTCTGGAGGAGGTAGTTACTAACATTGTTTATTATTTTCTTAGAGTGAAAAAATTTGTTTTGTTTTATTGAGTCAAAATTTGTCTGAAACAATGATTTTACCGAGGAATTAACCACAGTTGTAGAAGCTTAAGTGACCATTGATTCAAGTCTGGTATGAATCCGAGACTAATGGAAAAATCAAAGGCCGACCAGTTGACTTGAGACTCCCATACTTCCGCAGAAATCCTTAGTTCTATGGTTTGAACTGTTAACCTCTTCGATGATTTCAGTGTTCTAAGAGCTTGACTTTCTCATCCATACCCGACATGATACAACTTTTGAGGTAATTAAATGGTATTCCTCTCCCCAGTTAGAAGATAGCGAAAAATGTTATGTACTTGATATATATATAGAGGGGATGAACCGGGGATTCGGTGGCAAACACCATCAATACTCGCGTATCGAACCTTGATATATATAGAGAGGGTTGAATAAATTCTTATGAAAAGTCAAGATGATTCTCTTCCGTGTAAAGGGGTATGAAAATTTTCCGTGACCTCATTATTTTACATGGATATAAGAGATGATCAGCAAAGGCCGCGGTAAGGTTAGGATTTTCCCGTGATACCATTATTTGCTTGCCCCTTTGTGCTTTTATTAAGAGAAAAAAAATATATAATAAAAAGGGAATAAATAAAAGAATAAGTCTGGGGGAGAGAAAGAGTACCATATGTTGTGTATGTTGTCTTGTCTTGGTATTGAATGACGATAAAGTCTAGAAGGTTCTGGGCATTGAGATCTGACATGAGGAGCGCAGTGATGAAGATCTTATAGGAGATTATGTTGCAAGGTTGTGGGTATTATCAGGAAAACTGTGAATGCTTGCGATGCATTACATGGTGGTCTGGATCTTGTCAGGTAAGAGTTTCTAGTGGCTTAACTAAGGTTGATGTGATTGTGGTATTCTGATGACATTGTGAGTTTCATGTTTTCAAACTTCTTCCCTGTATTCAGTTTTCTATTTGCTTGAGGGCAAGCAAAAGCTAAGTCTGGGGGAGTTGATATATCATGGTTTTTACCGGTTTTATGCCATGATATATGTCTTTTATCGAGTCTTTTATATTGCTTCGAGTCTTTTTAGAGTCTTTTACAGGTTTATACACATTTGGGATCTTTTGGATGATTTGGAGCATTTCTGGAGCTTTTGGAGCATATGCAGATGCAGAGTCATGCAGAGACGACAGAAGTTTGGCATTCGTTGAAGAACTTTCCACCGATGGATCGAGCTAATATTTTGAGACAAGATAGATCAATGAGTTATCTTTCATCTGGAAGTCGTTTGAGATTATTCTAACGGTGCGATAAAAAGTTATGCCAGTTTTCGTGGAAGCAGTCCAGCCGAGTTCATGACCATGAGTGTTGATCGACACTAGCAATGGTGACGATCGACACTGACCAACTCTGACGCGGAATTTAACATTTAATGAATTGCAAAGTGGCCCAGAACTTCCAGAAAGTTAACAGAAGACCCCAGATCGTGTTTAGCCTTATAAATTAGGTTTTTAGGTTTTATTTTATGGATCTTCTTCTTTGTGTTTATTTTGGAGAGATTTTGAGAGACAACTCTGAAACCTTTTGTTTCTTATTGATTTCTTCTATGCAATTCTATTCATCTATGATTTCTGTTTCATTGATCATGTTTGAGTAGTTTCATAGTTAGGTTTAGGGTTTTCAAGGGTTTTTGATGAATTGTTGAATTGATTATATTATTGGGATTAATTGTTAGAGTTCTTCGCCTTTGGTTGTTCTCAAAGCTAATTCTAGGAGGCACGACAGTGCAATTGGAATTTAGATCTTAGGTTGATTGATTAGACACGACAGTGCAATTCATAATCTGATATATCTAGGGTGAGCAAAATTACTTATTCGCAAAGAAATTTGGTTTAGGGATTTTGTGAACATATCGAACCTGAACGTTAAGGCTGGTCTAGATTCTTAGGGTTTGCAAAGAAATTTGGGATTCTGAAATCTAGATCAAGATAGTTTTCGCAACGACAGTTGGTTAATTATAGCTTAGTGATTTGAGTTCTAGAACGGTTCTTAATTATAATCCCAATAATTGATTGATTCGCAGTTCTAACGATTCCTAAGATTTCCCTATGCCTAGCATCTTTCTCTATTGATTTACATCTCTTTTAATTATTTTGCATCGTTATTTAATTACAATTATTCTTGTTTAGCTTAATACTTTCACTGATAATCTATTGTGTAATACCAAGTCCTTGTGGATTCGATCCCTAAGTATTACAGTGATCTCTTAATTTGAGAGAGTAGCTCAGGGTAAATTTGAGCATATCAGTGAGTCTTCATCTGGGAAACCCATGATTCCACCCATTGCAGTATATGCCACAATCCTTGGTTGTCTCCTTTCAGCATTTTGGTGATATAAATCTTGTTTCCACATCCATACTCTTGTCATGTCATTATAGCACTGATAGTATTTCCTCTGCAATAACAACCGTCTTACCTTGTTTGTGAACTTGAAGCAGTATCTCTTAATGTGCCCTTCCTTTCCACAATAATAGCAGCCCCTTACCGTGTGAGAGTTTGTCTCTGGTTTTACAGCTCTTGTTGAGACATACTCGAGATGGTTTTTTTTTT
This sequence comes from Cardamine occulta, assembly GCA_028015245.1. Lineage (NCBI taxonomy): Eukaryota > Viridiplantae > Streptophyta > Magnoliopsida > Brassicales > Brassicaceae > Cardamine > Cardamine occulta. The sequence continues at coordinate 7,471,732 of CM051364.1, forward strand.
TTTTTTGTATGAATGTAAAATTTATTCAAACAAAACCTTTGTTACAATATATGCATCCTTGTTTAGAATGTGTTTTGAGCAGAAAAAAGAAAAATAGAATTGTGAGTAGAGTTTTTATGGGCTTAATGTGCTCTTTTAGGCGCGAGAGCCAAACCAGACGATGCAGCCGTCCTCTAACTTTGACAAGCCAAGCGATTGGATGGAGGTAATCCTGTTACGAACCATACAATCAAGGAAGGCAATGAGGTGATCTGATGAGTGTGGAATTTCACCATGTCTCCGTCTATTCCTTTCGTGCCAAACTTTATGAACCGTTGCTTGATAAACATAACGCAGAATAAAACTGATCGTCTTGTTAAGAGTGGAGCCTGAAAGAAGCGAGAGGATCCCGGCAAAGGTATTGGTGTAGTGCTGGTGGAATAGTTTGCGCGTCAAGGCCTCCCATATCTGAAAAGAAAATGTGCATTCGAAGAACAAATGATCACGGGTCTCCATCGAGTGTTGGCAAAAAATACAGGAAGCATTAACTCCTCTATTCCAAGCTAGCATTCGATCTCCCGTAGATAAACTATTGTGCGTAGCCAGCCACAAAAGAAAAGAGTACTTCGGAGTAGCACCCGAAAACCAAACTCCCTTGTGCCACTCTATAACTTGCCCTGCGTGGCGAATCTGTTCCCAGGTCTCAGAGCTAGAAAACTTGGATTTAAAAGTGCCATCTGGTCTACGCCACATAGCAATATCCTCTTCTGTGATGCCCAGCTCTCGCAGTCTATCCAACTCACTCTCTATGATGTGCAGAATTTCATTTCAATGGCGCCTTCGTCGACGAAGCCGTAGAGCGTCTGCGAGTGTGGCCTCAGATTTAATTCCTAGATTGATGAAACCCCTGTCGCCAAGAATTTCGTGAAGCCTCTCTTGTGAGCTCCAGTTGTCATACCAAAAAGAAGTTTGATTACCACTCCTTACCTCCATCTTAACAACCACCCTTGCCTGCATTCGATACTTTAGAAGCTTCATCCACATCCAAGATCCCATACTCGTGTTTTCCTTTATCGACCAGAAGGATCCAGAGGGAATCAACTGCATATGGATCCAGGTAACCCATAGAGAGTTTTCCTTGAAACTATTCGCCATATAAGTTTAAAGCAGCAGACCTTGTTTGCCTCAGCAATTGATTTTATTCCTAGACCACCTTCCTTCTTTGGCCTACATACCTCAGTCCATGCAATTTTTGCTTTTTGAATATTTAAATCTGGCCCTGACCAAAGAAAAGCCGAACATATCTTCTCAATCTCCTTTATGCACGCACTAGGAAGACGAAATACAGAAATCCAGAAGTTTGTGAGACTAGATATAACTGAGCTTAGTTATTGAAGCCTCCCTGCATAGGATAAAGCCCGATGCTTCCATGAGTTTATTCGTGAATGGATCTTCTCAATAAGTGGTAGACAATCTGCTAGGGACATCCGCTTAGTTAACAATGGCAAACCCAAGTAGTGGACAGGAAGAGAGCCATATGCAAATGGAAAAGAAGCCAAAATTGCATCTCTAGAAGAGGAAGAGATACCCGCCATGTAAACGGTTGATTTCTCAAGACTAATGTGTAACCCTGAGATCACAGCAAATTCTTTAAAAATCTCCAGTATCCCCTCAATGGAGTGTGATTTACCATCTGAAAAAACTATTATATCATCCACGAAACACAAGTGAGTTAGTTTCATGTTCTTACACCTTGGATGAAACCCAAATTTTTTTTCAGCAGCAGCTTTATCCAGTACTGCAGATAAGACATTCATACAAATCACAAACAAATAGGGAGAGAGTGAGCAGCCTTGTCTAAGACCTCTCTCGCTCCTAAAAAACCCAGCCAGCTCTCCATTAACTTGGACCGAGAAAGATGCTGTAGAAATGCATAAATTAATCCAGTGAATAAATTTCTCAGGGAGATTCAACGCCAAGAGCACATTCAGCAAAAAAGACTATTGCACTGAATCAAAAGCTTTAGAAATATCGATCTTCATGGCACAGCGAGAGGAGGCTCCTTCTTTATGATAATCTTTCACTAGTTCTGTTGCGAGCAATAAGTTTTCCATAAGAAGCCTGTCCTTTATAAAAGCTGATTGATTCGGAGCAATGAAATCAGGGAGGATGGTTTTCAGCCGGTTCGCCAGAATTTTTGATATGGCCTTATACAAAACGTTGCAACAAGATATTGGGTGATAGTCCTTCATCTCCCTTGCATCTGTTTTCTTAGCGATAAGAGCTAAGATCGTTGTATTAAGTCCTTTCGGTAAGAAGCCAAATATGAAGAAACACTGAATGGCTTTAGTAAGATCATGCCCTATTACCGACCATGCTCCCTTAAAAATTCAACTGTATACCCATCTGGACCCGGCGACTTATCCATAGGCATAGAGAAAATGACCTTCTTCACCTCTGAGTCGGTAACCCCGGAAATGAGATGTTCTTGCTGAGATACGGAGCATCTAAATGTCAGTAATTCTTGTAAGCCCTCCACTGAAATTCCAGTAAAATCCGTTGGCTTGTTCCTCAGCAGATCTGAGAAAAAATGGACTGCTTCACCTTTGATATCCTCTCTACTAGTAAGCATTGAACCCAGATGGTCAATTACAGTATGAATGGAATTTACCGCATGTCATTCCTTAACTGCATTGTAGAAGTACTTGTTGTTATTGTCACCAACTTTTAACCAATGGAGTTTCGATTTTTGCTTCAAAAAAATTTCCTCTAGTACTACAACTCGTTC
>CM051364.1:7474598-7499598 GCA_028015245.1 Cardamine occulta
CCACCTTTCAAACGCAATGGACTCTTCAGCAACCTCTTGAGGGCTCGGGGTGGAGAGAGAATTTAATTGTTTTGCACATAAGCTTTCATAAGCTTCTGAAACTCTTGTAGAAATATTAGTCATCTTATTCCGACTTAATTCTTTTAAGATCGGTTTAAGCAGTTTTAGCTTCTTTGAAAATCGAAACATCGAAGAGGTTGAGTGAAACAATGCTGCTGTTTGTTCCCAATAGTCTTTCACTGTTTGCACAAACTCCGGTTGCGAGGCAATAACATTCGTAAATTTAAAAGACCCCTTTGATTTTTGAATATCAAAAGTTATGAAGATTTTACCCCTAAGATGATCAGAACAGCCACCCGCATCTATCACACAATACGATTGAGGAAAGTTTTGAGACCACGCAACATTCTGGAGCACTCTATCCAATTTCTTACAGATCAGACCCTCCTCCCTCTTGTTACACCAAGTAAAAATCGGACCATGAGTCTTTAGATCTTTTAATGAGCAGTACCTCACCACTTCCTGAAAGTCACGCATACCCAATGTAATCGTAGGAGAAATATCAGAATTTGAATGTTCATCCAAAGCTAACGTCTCATTGTAATTACCCAGTATCATCCATGGCTTACCTCGAAATGATGCAAGATCATGTTGATTTTGAATATCTCGCCAAAGCTCCTTTCTGTCTTCCACAAAGTTTGAGGCATAGATAAAAGAGCACCAAAAGTCTTCATCTATATCAGGCACCGTAATAGAACACGTGATCATCTGAGCACTCTTAAACACAACTTTCATACTTGTATGTGTATTCCAAACTACCCAGACCCTTCCAAGGCGATGAGGCTCATAGTTAGACACCATATTCCAATCCTTAAACACCAGACTTGCCACAGACGATGCTCTGTTTACCTTTACTTTAGTTTCTAACAAACACCCAAACTGAAAAGAATTACTTCTGACCCAATCTCGAATAACCTTTTGCTTTTTTTTTTTATTCAAACCACGAATATTCCAAAAGAAACCCGAAATTAAGAGTTGTTTTTGGATTTCTTCTTATTGAGATTGCTAAGGATGGTATCCTTTGCCTTTTGATTCGCATCCGGTAAAACCTTATGCGAGCTCTTGGATTGTCTAGGCAGTGGAACCCTCATTATAGTACCGTCCTTGCTCACCTTAAGTTTCTGGGTTTTTTCCAGGCCATTTTCTACTTGAGTCGGTACAGAAGAGAACATGTCAACCTCTGAGACTTTCTCTAACATATTCTCCCTGTTTCATCTTTATCCCTTAGGTTATCAAACCTGCTGGGCGAAATTATTTTAACTTGACCATAAATCAATTCTTGACCAGCAGCTTTGTTTGATTTCCTTCCTCCAGAAAATGTTACTTTCGACCATCCATCCTCGTTCTCTTGATCACTTGTCCCCCCTATATGAGAACATGGTATCTCCCCCTCCTCTTCATCCTCATTACTTACCACCTCTGTTTCTACTTCCACTTCCTTCGCGTCCACCCCTGTTTCCCCTTCTACAGTAATTGTTTCAACATCAAGAGAAATAACTAAATCTCTACTTTTACCATTTGAAGTTGAGATCACCTGATTCTCTTTTCCTTTCCGAGACAGTCCTCTCGGTGTAGACATTCTGCCAACATTTGCCAAACAACCATCCTCAGAGTATCCCCACTTCCCACATATTCCACAGCGTGGAGGTAACCAAGGATAGTGATAAGTTACACAAACTTCCTCTTCTTTTATCTTGAAAAAATATGTTTTTGGTAACTCTTTCGTTAAGTCAACCTCAACAAAAATTTTGGCCTCATCAAAAGATGTTACTAACTCTGTTTCCTGGTGCAACCGCTTCGGCTCACCCACGGGACTTGCTAGAAAACTTAGCCCTTTCCAAGTAAACATAGAGTGTGGAACATTCTTAAGAACAACCCACATTGGCATAGATTTCATCTTTGGCTGAGCATCCTCTGCAATTGGCGTCCACTTTGAGACAATCATAGGAAGATCACAAATATTCCACATTCCCCTTCGGAGAACCCTCTGCCTTGCTGAAGTATTTCGAATTCTGAACTTAATAGTAGTGTTGTTCACCCGGAACACATCTATCTTAATACTCTTATCTCCCAAGTTCCAAATTTTGTTCACGATAACATGAATTTTTGCAACGTGAGGAGCCTCTGATGGAAACCGACCCACAAGGAAATCCTCCCATAGTGGGGTTGAATCTTCTAGAATCTCATCTGGAACATCAACCATAGCTTTACCCTCAATCACAGATACATCAACCATAAATTTCGAGAGAGATGGCCTACTGCTGACAACGTTTACATACGATTTCTGATTTAAAACTTCCTTTGCCGGACTTGACACTGGGATCACTAAATCCTTGACGCCTTGACTTGATTTGACGCCTTCTTCCATGATGAAATTGGAGGTGGCTGGCCGCCGGAGATGCTTGACGTGCTTCAAACGGAAAAACCCTAATCACCTTTCCTATCGCTTATTTTTCAGGCCCTTTTAATTTCCGTTAAAACTTGTAGTGGCTGAAGAAGTTCCTCCTTGATATCCCAACCCATGATTCGACTTTCCGACCCTGCCAATGGTTAAAATCTTGTTTAAATCCTTAGTTCTAGTGTTTAGCATTGAGATCTTTTTGTAAGTCTCAGCAGCATCTTGTTCCAATGCTCTTCTCTTTGAAATTTCTTCCTTCAGCTCTTCCTTCAGTTTGTCATTCATTTCTTTCAACTGGATCTTCTCCTTGATGAGTAGTACCTTTTCTTCGCTTGTCCTCTTCCAGTTCTTGTACAACACTTTGAAGTCTTCTTGTAGATCAGTGACTTCTTCATCTTCAGACTTATTTTCAGAAATCTCCGTTGGAGGTATTTCTGCAATTTCTTCTTTTTCGGGTTCAGTGTCACTTTCCGATGAGTCTGCTTCATCCAGTATTATGGCTGAAAAGGCACAGTATCCAGTAACAAAATTGTCCTCATCTGAGTCACTGTCTAAATCACTTTCACTTATACCAAGATATGATTTATGATTTTTCTCTTTGTCACCCACACATTCATCCCTAGTGTGTCCATAGCCCTTACATCCAAAACACTGCATACCCTTCTTTTTGAGTGTAGGGCATTCGGCCTTGATGTGTCCATGTCCTTGATATTCATGGCATTTTTGATCAGTCATTCATGCTCCTCTCTCTTATTCAGCTGATGATGTCTTGCTGGAAGGTTTTCTGCCTCCACGCTCAAACCTTTGCATGGTTCTTTCAAATTTCTTCACCATTAGACTCATGGTACTCTCCAGTTCATGTTTTTTCAACTTATCCTCCGAGGTAGTCAATGCAATTCTCTTCTAACTACTTGGTCCAGGTGTCCTCCTCTCTAGATCCATTTCGTGTGCTTTGATCATTCCAGCCACTTTTCCAAATGTCATTGTATCTATGTTAAGAGCCACATTCATAGCATATAGATGTGCTTCATACTTCTTTAGCAAACACCTTAGGAATTTCTTGACTAGTTTCTTGTCTTTGTATTTTTATCCGAGAACATGGGCTTCACTAGCAATTGCACTCAGTTTAGAACTGAACACGGTTACCTTTTCATCATCTTCCATTCATATGTTCTCGAATTTAGATGCGAGGGAATTTAAGCAACTTCTATGAACATTAGTGGTGCCTTCATAGTATAACTGGAGTGTGTCCAATGCTTCATTTGCGCTTGTGCAATCCTGAATTTGCTTGAACTGATCACCACTGAGAGAATTATGAATAGCAGATATCGCTCTAGAGTTCATCTTAGACATCCTTTTCTCATCATCTGTCCACAGATTTTTCGTCTTTAGAACATTTCCCCATTTTCTCCTTTAGCCTCTGGTTCTTTCCATCTTTCCTCAACTGCAGTCCAAGCGTCCTCATCGATGCTCTGAATGGCAAACCTCATCTTCACCTTCCAGTGTCCATAGTTTGTGTCATCCAGTATGATCGGTCTGTGCATTTCCACCAGTTTACGTGATGAGTCCAATCTGTCACAGGATCCTCACCTGTTGTTGAGTAACAACTCGGTGCAGATGCCTGCTCTGATACCAAATAAAATTCTCGATGGACTATGTAAACTCGTGAACACTTGTTGAAACAAAAAAAAAAATTTGTTTCTCCCTTTATTAGAAATCTCTCAAGATGTTTTACACACTCGTGATGGTTTTACAAAGCTTAAGATCTACCCTTCTGAAAACTAAGACCTACGATTTCTAACCCGTTACAGAGTAAACCCTACTCTCTCAGAAACTTGTAAGACTTCCACTAAGCTCTCACAATTCTCTCTCACAAAACGGCTACCTTAGAACTCAGACCTTGACTCCTTTTTATATTGACGGATCAAGTCTGATTCTAGGGCTTCCTGCCTTGATACGAAAGACTCCAAATCTTCGAGATATCCTCTTCATATCTTCACTTTCCAAGCTGCTCGATTCTCCAAATCTCCAGCCTTGAGAAGTTATTGGCTGATCCACGTCAGCATCCTTATCCCGCAAAATCCTTGTTAACTGCAATCCACGTCAGCTTTCCTTGACTTGATCTGCTATGACTAAGACACACAGTTCACCGCTTGTTCCCACAAACTGACCTTTAACAGGTGCACTTTCACCTAAAACTTGCGGAGAATAGAAAAAAACGGATTTAAATCCCGAGTATTCTGAATAAAGCAACGTCATAGTAGATTTACCAACTAAAAGTGTAAAACTATCAAAAATATTATTTCAACCTTTATATTGATCAATTCTCTCATACTTAAAATTATGTTTGCCCACAAACAAACCTACATAAAAGGGACAACTACATGAATTTTAATATACATTAGATTAGACCACCAAGGAAGTACTAAGTAATTTATATCTCATAGGATCGACCATTTCACTCAAAACTAGCATTAACCTACTTTGGTACTCAAAGTGACATCTTTCAAAGGTATTGACTGTTTCACCCAACTTCTGGTAAGAAAGACATTTACAACTAAATTATATCTTAAATTTAAATATTAAATAAATTATTCTCACAAATATAACCCTGTACATACGTACGGGTCCGATTCTAGTATCAATATAATTAAAAAAAATGACGACAATAAGAGGTTACCTATGAAAATATTTTCACTCAATCCTTATTCATTTAAAACATCTTGAAAGTTAGCAAAATCGAAAAACATATCATCAGAAATATTAGCAGATATTGTGATAATAGTCATGTTCTGAACTTAGCATGAATGAGAGTGCCCTAAAATATAGTTAAAAATGTCAGTGATATATTTGTCTAAACATAAATATAATATATACTCTATACTTACACATGCATTAGACAAAATCATGTCCAAAGTCTCTCCAGCATAGGTAGTTAGTTGAATCCGCGAATGCACGATTTTAACTTGAATGATCCAAGCGGTTTTGTAAGCAGCCATTGTTATAAATTTGTAGCTCTAATGTTGAAAAAATGTTTGAATGAAGTGTGATTTATGAAGATGAAAGTCATTGGGTATTTTATAGTATTAAAAATGTTGGCTGCAGTTGTTCAGAAATATTCCACGAATATTCCGTCGCAAGATTTTATATATTTTTAAAAATTTGATTTTAGTTTATCTAGAAATATATTTGGTTAATTTAAATTGATTTTTTTAATTTTAAATGTAGATTTGTAATATAATTTAGATTTGTTAAGAGTAGATGATTACATATATTCTGGTTAGATTTAGTTTGTAGTGTTTATTAAGTCAATATTTCTATATTGATGATTAGGTTTATTTTTTTGTATATATTTCCAAAATAGAAGGAGATCTTTTATGTAGATTTGATTTCTAAATTTTTTCGATAGGGATGGTTCGAAGATTTTAGATTTTTTTTGTAGTGTTTGTTAAGTCAATCTTTTTATATTAAGGTTTATTTGTTTTATGTATATTTCCGAAATAGAGGGAGATTTTTCTAAAGATTTGTTTTTTTAATTCTTTAGATATGGATGGTGGGAAGATTTGGATGAAAACATATGGTCTATTAGGCTTACAAAAAGCAAACATGCCCCATTAAAGTGTCTAGAAGATCCTACACCAAGATTCACCAACCCAAGATCCGGCACCCAAAATGAAGAAAGATCCGCGTCCCAAAATATTTTTGCTTTTTCAGAATTGCCCAAAACTGATTGTTTTTTTCATCTTAGAAATATTTTAACCCAATTGCATTTCATGTAATTACAATTTGTGCTTCTCAATTAGTAGTATATATACATATTCAGAAATTGAAATTTTACAAGAAAGTTTTGCTATTTTGATGAAAAAGTTATAGATAATACTAAAATAAATAATGTTAAAACATAGTTCAATAACAAAGCCTTCTTAGCTCAGTTGTAGAGCGTGTGGCTTTTAACCACGTGGTCATGGGTTCGATCCCCACAGATGGTGATGAAATCTCTTTTCAATATTTTGTGATTCTTTTTTCCAAAAATGGCAGAATACAATAAAAACTAGAGACGAATTTTAACAAAAATTCAATATTTTTTAACTAAAACCCTATATATATTATATAAAATTTATGATATTAACAAGAACATATATTTATATAAGATTTTAAAATATTATCTTATTATTTTATTGAATTTTGTTAGTTTATACATTGGTCCAACTTAAGATTGAATACTTTTATTATTTTATATTATATTATTTTATAAAGTATTAATTTATAGAGGTTTTAGTGTATTAGGTGTTGCAAAAAAAGAAGGTATTCTGAGTTTCCGCGATCTTGAAAAATTCAATCTAGCTTTACTTGGTAAACAAGTGTGGAGATTGCTTCAGCATAGTGTTTGATGGCGAAACTTCTTCGTTGTAAATATTTCAATGATATGAATCTCTTGAATGCAATTCAAAAATCAAAAGCTTCATATGTTTGAAAATTTATTTTACAAGGCAGAGATTTAGTGGGATTAGGGATGGGGTTTAGATTAGAAATGGTTCATTAGTTGATTCTTGGACGGATCCTTGGTTACCATCTCATCTTCCAAGGCATCTAATTCCGAAGAATTCTTTAGACTTTTCTTATAAAGTGGGTGAGTGGTTTACTGATAACAAGAGTGGTTGGGATGAAACTAAAATCAGAGAGTTAGTAGTTAATAAAGATGCAGAGGTGATTTTTTTTAGTTCATATTTGTCCGGATGCAATTTAATATACAACTCCGAAGATTAGACACTTTATATGGAAGATGATATCTGGTCACTTGCTACAAGGGACACACTTGTCATAGATACATCAGCTGTTACTCTATAAGTCGTCGTCATTGTAAAGAAGAGGAATCTGCTAATCATATATATTTTTTGGTTGTGATTGTGCAAGAGCCACTTGGAGAGCTTATTGTATTTTAAACCCAATTCGATTTGATCCACGACCTTCTTTAGAAGATAAATTAAAAGCGAACTGCTTCTTTAGTTCTTCTTAAAGAACTCGGCATTTACAACATCTACCTTTATGGATTTTGTGGAGGCTTTGAAAGAGTAAAAATCTCAACGCATATATATCTCTTGGACGAAGAACCTGCTATTTGTGAAGCAAGATGCCAATGAGTGGTTAGATTCGGCTGCATATCCAATGCTCCTTTCTGATGCAAATAAAAGAAATTGTGTTCCTTATGTTAGTGAGATTCGTTGTTGAAAGAGACCAATCAATGGTTGGTTAAAAATGTAACTATGATGGACTTTTGATTAATTCAAATCCTCCATCGAAGGCTGGCTGGTAGCCCTAGGAAAAAAAACAAAACCGAATACCCGAACCGAAACCAAACCAAAATTGGCAATTCGGATTGGGATCGGTTCTCTTAAAGTAACGAATAGATCTCTCCTCACCAATATAGTTTGGTTCTCACCCAGAACCTAACTAGTAACCAAAAAACCCGAAGACCTAAACTAAACCTATTATCCCTATTACCTTCATTTCACCAGTTCCACTGCCCCTCACTAGTACGATTAGAATAGATTAAAATACCAAACTGTAACTTCTCCAGCTACGTAAAAGAATCAATCTTAGACAATAACTCTTGATCTTCTCTCGTTCTTCTTTGATTTCATGACTTTTCTTGTTTGTTTCTGTTTTTTTGCCATTCTGCTATGTTTCGTCTTCAACGTCTATGTCTCAATTTATTCTTTGTCTTCTTGATGATTTTTTTGATCTAGTAGTTATGTAATTGTTATCAGTTTGTTATTTATCGATCAATTTGTTCTCATTTGATGGGATCGAAACTGGTTGATTGTGAAATCAAAACTAAGTCTTATTCTTAGTTTTTTTTTTGTCTTATAGTTTTAGTTTAGTTTGTTCCCACTTGTTTTGTGTTCTTCATGTGCTTGATGTTTGTTCTCAGTTAGTGTTGGTTCTTTGTATGCTTGTTGTTTGTTCTCAATTGTTGTCTATTCTCAGTTCTAACTAGTTTAGTCTTTTTCTTTGTATGTTTGTTATTTGATCTCAGTTCTAATATATTAATTTTCTTCCATGTTTTCTTCTTCTTTTTAGATGGATCCTTCCTCAATTGCAAATGATATTGATGTCGAGAAGGATATTCAAACTCAAGAAACAAGTGAGGATTTCAGGACTCCTGATAATAGAGGCAAAAGGAAGGATATCCCGACAAGTGCAGCTAGTTCTCAACCATCTAAGGCAAAGAAGAAAGAACAGAAAAAAACTGAAAACAAGGTCACTTGTGTGGGAGCATTATACGAGTACTGAGGAGAATAAAGAAAAATATAAATGTCACTACTCTAGAAACGTTTTCTGATGTGCAACAACATATGGGACTTCAAATTTGCAGAAGCATTTGAATTGCTGCAAGCACTATAAGGTAGTGGTGCAGAGTGATGCACAACATATAATAAGTCCGAGTAATGATGGTAGTAATCTGTAGGTTACAAAGGTGTCTGAAGATGTTTTCAGAGAGACAAGTAATGAGATGCTTGTGTTGGGAGAATTGCCACTTTCGTTTATTGAAAGTGTAGCTTCAAGACATTTGTGCAACAAAGTCACACTACAAGAAATCTACCGCAAAACCGACGGAATTTCCGACGGCTTCCCGACGGATTCCCGAGATTTGAAAATTTTGGGAATCCGTCAGAAATTTCCAACGGATTGCCGACGGCATTTCAGACGGAAATCCATGCCGTTATATTCCGACGGTTTTCCGATGGAATTTCGGACGGAAATTTATAATCCGATGGATTTCCGACGAAGATCCACGCCGTTATATTCCGACGGATTTCCGACGGCTGCTGGAAATATGTCGGATAATATGAACGTTAATGCAGCCGTTGAATTTACCGTTGTAAACCGACGGATTTCTGACGGAAATCCGACGGAAACGAGTTTATATATATGTTTCTCCCTTCCTCCATCCCATTACACAACAATCTTAATTTCATATCTCTCTCTCATTTCTTGTTTACTTAATACGAATTCTATAAAAAAAATGAAAAATATGTCTAGATATTTTCGATCATGGATGGACGAACCATTAATGGATCAGTAGACGAACAGCTTGAACGAGGAGTATGCACGAGGCATATACGAGTTCATGGAAGTGGCGGGAAAGCAACCGCGTGTTCAAAAATCAGGTAAGTTAAAATGCCCATGTTCAATTTGTAGGAATTCTCATAATGTTGCGATAGAGATAGTTTGGCATCATTTGTATAGTAATGGGTTTATGCCGGGTTACAAGATATGGTATTTACATGGAAAAACAAATGTTGAGTATGGTAGTACTCGTGAACCAACTGTCTCAGATTGTTTAGGAGGTAGCACGGAAGTAGATGTAGGTGTAGGGAGCATGCAGATGGTGAATGATACGTTTAGAGCGAATGTCGAGTTTAGCGGTGAAGAAAGATATAGGTTCGAAGAACCTAATGTAGAAACAAGAAGATTTTTTGATATGTTAAATGCTGCAAAGCAGCCACTATATAAAGGGTGTAAAGAAGGTGATTCGCCTTTATCATCTGCAAGTAGATTAATGACGATTAAGACGAATTACAATTTGGCAGAGGAGTGCGTTGATGTGATAACAGATTGGGCGAAAGATTTATTGCCAGAAGATAATCTTTTACCCGGATCATACTACGAGGTACAAAAACTTGTATCTGATCTTGGGTTACCGTATAAGGTGATAGATGTGTGCATCGACAACTGTATGCTATATTGGAGAGAAGATGAAAACCGCAAAAAATGTCAATTTTGTCGTAAACCACAGTATCAGGAAAGTAGTGGCAGAATTCAAATTCCATATAAACGTATGTGGTATTTACCATTAACAGAGAGGTTGAAGACGTTATATACTTCTCAGCGCACGACAGAGCCAATGAGATGGCATGCAGAACATCGTCAAGATGGAGATATTACACATCCTTCAGACGCAGAAGCTTGGAAACATTTTCAATCATTGTATCCGGATTTTGCGTATGAGCGAATGAATATGTACCTCGGGTTATGTACAGATGGTTTTAACCCATTTGGGAAGCATGGAAGGAAGTATTCGTTATGGCCCGTAATTGTAACCCCTTACAATTTGCCTCCATCTCTGTGCATGCGTAGAGAGTTTTTATATCTCTCGATTCTTGTTCCCGGCCCAGAGCATCCGAAGAGATCACTTGTTATATTCCTCCAGCCATTGATCTATGAGTTACAAATGCTATGGGAGCATGGTGTGGAAGCGTACGATGTTTCAACCCAGCAAAACTTTAAGATACGTGCGGTGCTTATGTGGACCATAAGCTATTTTCCAGCATATGGTATGTTATCTAGATGGACAACACATGGGAGATTATCGTGTCCGTATTGCCAAGACAACAGTGATGCATTCCAACTGAAGCACGACAGAAAAAATTGTTGGTTTGATTGTCATAGAAGATTTTTACCGAGTGATCATCTGTATCATCGTTCGAGAACAATGTTTACGAAGGGTAGGCAAGTTTTTGATGGTCCACAGCCTGAGATAGACGGTGAGACTTTATTGGAGCAGTTGAGAGATTTTGGTGCTGAGACGACTCCTTATTGTGGGGGTAATGGACATGAACCTATTTATGGTGTCGGTGAATTTCATAGCTGGCACAAGAAGAGCATATTTTGGGATTTGCCTTACTAGAAGAACCATTTATTGCGGCATAATCTTGATGTGATGCACGTTGAGAAGAACTTCTTTGAGAACATCATGAACACTGTCTTAAACGTCCAAGGGAAGACGAAAGATAATATGAAATCTAGATTAGACTTGCCAGCATATTGCGATCGAGGTTTTCTTGAAGTGCTCTCAAATGGTCAATGTCCATTTCCATTATACCGGTTAGAAGAAGCAAAGAAAACAGAATTTTTTTATTGGATTCACGACGATGTTAAGTTCACTGATGGATACGCATCTAATCTGCGTAACTGCATCGATTATGGAGAAGGAAAGTTTACTGGAATGAAGAGTCATGATTGTCACGTTGTGATGCAGAGGCTTCTTCCATTCACTTTTGCTCATCTTCTTCATAAAGACGTCCACCAAGCAATTGCAGCAGTAGGTGCTTTCTTTCGCGATTTATGCACAAGAACACTTACTGTTGAGGGAATCCAAAATTTACAGGCCAATATCCCGGTGATCCTTTGTAATTTAGAGAAGATATTTCCACCATCTTTCTTTGATGTGATGGAACATCTTCCGATCCACCTCCCACGAGAAGCAAAACTAGGAGGCCCGGTTCAATACCGTTGGATGTATCCATTTGAGCGGTATATGTTTCATCTGAAGAAAAAGGTTAAGAATTTGAGTAGAGTAGAGGGATCTATTATCGCACAGAGCATAAACAAAGAGGCCTCACAGTTTGCTGAATATTACTTCCCGTCAGAAGTTCGTACAAAGAGTAGACGTCCTAGTCGCCATGATGATCGTGGTGAGAGAGCGATTTACCCCGTCGTTGTTCCAGAGTTATTTTCCCAAGTTGGGCGAGTTAGTGGCAAAGGAAAAAGGCTTAAATTATCTCAAGAGGAGTTTAAACACTTGCAAACGTATATCCTAACCAATTGTGAAGAAATTACGGAATACGAAAGGTAAACAAAAATTCTTTTGTGTCATTTAATGTATAATTGATTATTTTATATGTTATTATTAACTTGTCAACAATTTTGGTTTTCGTACAGGATTTACATGGCATTAATACGCGGGTACTATATGGATAAGACAGAAGACGAGCTTCAAGTCCATAAGGAGGAGGAATTTATGTCTTGGTTGCAGTTTTACGTAAGTGTTTAAAAACGCTAAATCATTTAATAAATATTTTTTTTAATACTAATTTGTAACTTATTTTTGTAGGTTTCTGAAGGAGTAAGAAGCGGACAGACATTTCCCACATGGTTATTGGAATTTGTTAATGGTCCAAACTACATTGCAACTTCTTATCCTAGATACTGCAGTCGTGGATATGGGTTTAGGGTTCATGACGAGAGAAGGACAACGCAAACTTCAGATTCTGGTATTTCAGTGAAATCTGGTAATGATGTTTACTACGGCGTTCTTCAGGAAATATTGGAAGTGCGGTACCCAGGAATGTTAGACTTGAGGTGCATTGTTTTCA
Organism: Cardamine occulta; assembly: GCA_028015245.1. Classification (NCBI taxonomy): domain Eukaryota; kingdom Viridiplantae; phylum Streptophyta; class Magnoliopsida; order Brassicales; family Brassicaceae; genus Cardamine; species Cardamine occulta. The sequence goes on from CM051364.1 coordinate 7,487,217, forward strand.
AGTGTGATTGGTATGATTCAACACTCGGCCGTGGGCTTCATGTGGACCAATTTGGTGTTACGTCTGTTAATTCAAGTCGGACACTAGAAACGTATGACCCATTCATTCTAGAATCACAAGCTGAGCATATAGGGTACAAATATTAGTGTAATTAATACTCAATTCATTATTTTGGTATAATACTTACAAAATTAATATGTTTTTTTAGGTGTGCTATATTCGTTACCCTCGAGTTACCCGACGGACAGATCCTTGGCGCACAGTTACTACAGTGACCTCGAGAGGAAGAATTTATGAAGTTGCAGAACACGATCCTTTACAGCCAACAGAAGTTGTTCCAATGGATCCAGTTGAGCCTTCTTGTGCTCTGGATCTTGTTGTTGATTTCACACAATTTGGTTTAGTTTTTTCCGAATCAGAAGAAGAACAAGGTGAATTTTATGAGGATTCAGACTCAATTCCATCTGAGGGATCAGCATCATCATCTAATGAATATTAGTTATATGTGTGTTTTGTATTATTTTTTATTTTTACAGAAAGGTGTAAATTTGTTTTTTTTTGTATTTTATTTAATTTTGACATTACGGTGTAAACCATAGGTCCTCGAAGACCACAGCTGCCGAGCATTTTATAAGCTCAACTTCAGCTTTGTATATTTTTACAAGTTTTAATAAAATAAGATTTTGCCAGAAATATATATTCCCTAAACAAACACCTTAACAAACCCACAAAACTCATTAAACCACTTAAACATCAAACCACATATAAACCCATATCCGTCGGAAATCCGTCAGAAAAACCGACAGATTTTCGACGGAAAGATAATGTAAAACCTTAAACATTGACACGTGTTTTCGTAAAAAAATACCAATATCCGTATTTCCGACGGAAAGATAGTGTAAAACCGATGGATTTCCGACGGTTTTGGGGGTTATTTTTAATTTAATTTTTATAGACACGTGTTGCAACGCCAATATTCCCACAAAAATTAATTATTTTTTTTATTAATTGAATTAATTGAATTAATTTAATTAATTGGGAATTCTTTCTAGTTTATGAACCTTCTACAAGTCTCAAGAAATTAGTTATGGGGTTGAAATAGCTAATTTAGATTTGTTTGGGGTGTCATAAAATCGAAACGAAAGTTTGGGGTTTTTTCGTAAAAAGGAAGAAAATTTTAAATTGACTTCTCTTCCTCTGCTCCTTGAGCGTGAGACTAAAGCTGAGAGAGGGAGCAGCTTGTGTGTGGAAGAGAAAAAGAAACGTGAAGAGAAGGAAGAGGAAGAGAAGAGAGAAAATTTTTGTGGAGCTTAGTTCTTGAGAGAAAAGGCTAGAAAGCTTGTGGAGAAGCTTGGAAGCTTGAGGGAAGTGTGATACTGAAGCTAGAGTTTGTCGTGGTGGTGTAGAGAAGGAGGAGAAATATTCTGAAGCTTGAGTTTCCATCTAAGTCTAGAATCCATCTACTTCCGAGGTGAGTTTGTGGCCATGGGTTGTCTCTAAGCCTTGTGTGAGGCTGTGGGACTTGGATAAACTTGTATGGAGCTATGATAAATTCCGTGAGGTTCTGTGGTGAAGGCGTGAGCCTTGCCTTGTGTGGGTTGAGCTTGGAATGGGTAGAGAACCTTGGATATGTTGTTGTTGTGCCTTGTTAAGCTTGGATTGTGAGTTTCCGGCTTGACTTGGTGTGGGATTGTTTTTCAAAAAAATTATGTGGTGGTGTCATAAGCTTAGCTTGTGGTTGTTAAGCTTGTGGTGGATAGATAACCATAGATTGGTGCTTGTTGGTGTTGTGTCGAGCTTGGATTGTGAGTTTCCGGCTTGACTTGGTGTGGGATTGTTTTTCCGAAAAATTCTATGGTGGTGTCATAAGCTTAGCTTGTGGTTGTTAAACTTGTGGTGGATAGATAACCATAGATGGGTGCTTGTTGGTGTTGTGTCGAGCTTGGATTGTGAGTTTCCGGCTTGACTTGGTGTGGAGTTGTTTTTCCTAAGATTATATGGTTTTTGGTCATAAGCTTAGCTTGTGGTGGATAGAGAAACATGGATTGGTATTTAATTAGTTATTACTAAGTTGTGGTACAGTTTTTCTTGGTGTGAATTGCTGTAGGTTATTAGAAATGATAGTTGTCGATATTGATTTCTTGTTTTATATGGTTATTTGATTATGCTTGTAAGTTCGGTATAATCTGTTGTCTGAGATGAAAAATCTCACTCAGCATTTGGTTTTCCAAATGTTGACGTACTTATTGTGGATGTAGATGCGGATAAGGCGTGATCGTGGAATCGAGGAGGTGAAGAGGGGGTGCCTAGGACCTTTACTTTTAAGGTTTTTGTAGACGGTCTGATGAACCTGTGGGTTGTAGTATTTTTAACGTTAAATGGTTTATGTTTAATATTAACGTATGGGCGTTAATTTTGATGTTTTCCATTTTATTGTGGTGTGGTTTTAAATGTTAATGTATGGGCGTTAGCGTTGTTTAGTCATGTGTTAAAAAAAAAAATTGAAGTGCGGTCGTTCCAATTTGGTATCAGAGCCTATACGGTTCTAGGAGCCTATGTGGTTTATGGGGACCCATATGGTTCTAAGAATTTGTTATGGGTGTTGTGAGAGGTCTTAGTGTCATCCTCTTTGAGCCTTGTGGGATTCCACGGTAAGTTATTTCTATTATGATGATTGTGTTCTTGTGATCCTAAGTTCTTGTTTCTGCATTGTGCAGATGGTTAGAGGACGTTCAACCGATTAGAGTCGAGGCTTGGGAGTTTGACTCAGGGAGATCGGTCAGTACGCGACTATGAGGTGGAGTTTAACCGGCTTGGTTCTTTTGTTAGACGAGTGGGTGAGAGTGAGTCAGCCCATGTGCAAAGATTCATGTCGGGTCTTAGGGTTGATTTGCGGAACCGTTTGATGGTTAGGCGGTATGACACGGTGGATGAGTTAGTGGAGTATGCGGCTTTGTTGGAAGAGGGCCTGAAAGATGAGGTGGTAGTGGTTACACCGAGTGTTCAGGTGAGACCTGTGCAGCAGCAGTCCAGTCCGAGCGGAGGTGGTAAGCAAATGCAAGGACAGAAGCAGAAGCGAGAGGACACTTCGAGGAGTAGTCGGGGTGGTCGAGGTGGTCGAGGTTGCTTTGGATGTTGGAGCATGGATCACCGTGTGGCGAGCTGTCCTCAGAGGGGTGAAGTACGAGTGGATTCTCGAGTGTGTTTTCACTGCAGGGAGGTTGGGCACATTAAACCTCAGTGTCCCAAACTGCAGCATAGTGAGACAACAGTGGTGCAGCCTGTTAGGGCGGTGTCAGCCGCACCTCGTATGTATTCCCTCGTTGAGGCTGGAGAGCCGAGTGGCAAGCCGATCACAGGTATTATTCTTTTCATTTAAGTTTAATTCGGTGATTGAAGAATTTGTTTGTTTGTTGTGGTGTTAAGGTTCTCGGCACATGTATATGTGTAGGGACCTTGTGTGTTGGGGGTGTCGAGTGTCATGTGTTGTTTGACACGGGAGCATCGCATTGCTTCGTTACTCCAGAATTGGCCGAGAAGGCTAATGTCAAAAGTGAACCTGGGGTGAGTTTGGGTTTTGTGGAGGTTGCTGGAGGTAAGCTCCTGAGAATTCACGGTCGGGTTAGATACGTGGATGTCCAGGTAGCGGGAGAGTGTATGCCTACCGATTTGATTATTTGCTCCGTGGAGCTATACGACATTATTTTGGGCATGGACTGGCTCGGGAAATTCAGAGTGCATCTGGATTGTCATCGAGGGCGGGTCGAGTTTGACCAAGGAGAAGAGAAGTTGGTATATCAGGGGGTGAGACCGACTTCTGGGAGTCTTGTAATCTCGTTTATGCATGCTGAGCGTATGATCGACAGAGGTTATGAGGCTTATTTGGTCACCATTTCTTTACCGAGGGCCATAGGAGAGGTTAAGGTTCTGGATATTCGAGTGGTTCGAGATTTCCAGGATGTGTTTCAATCGTTGCAGGGGTTACCACCATCGAGGTCGGATCCTTTCACGATTGAGTTGGAACCGGGAACTGCACCGGTATCCAAGGCGGCGTATAGAATGGCTCCAGCAGAGATAGCGGAGATGAAGAAGCAACTAGAAGAGTTGCTAAGTAAGGGGTTTATTTGCCCGAGTACTTCACCGTGGGGAGCACCGGTGTTGTTTGTGAAGAAGAAGAATGGGAGTTTCCGGTTGTGTATTGATTACCGGGGACTTAACAGAGTCACTGTGAAGAACAGGTATCCTCTTCCTCAGATTGATGAGTTGTTGGATCAGTTGAGAGGGGCTACTTGGTTCTCCAAGATCGACTTGGCGTCGGGATATCATTAGATTCCTGTTGAGGAGGGGGATATTTGGAAGACGGCTTTCAGATCTCGTTATGGCCACTATGAGTTTGTGGTGATACCATTTGGGTTGACAAATGCACCGGCTGCATTTATGAGATTGATGAACAGCATCTTCCAGGAATACCTAGATGAGTTTGTGATTATATTTATTGATGATATCTTGGTGTACTCGAAGAGCCAAGAGGAGCACGAGATGCATCTTCGTATGGTTCTTTTGAAGCTGCGGGAACAGAAGTTGTTTGCTAAGTTAAGCAAGTGTAGCTTCTGGCAGCGGGAGATTAGTTTTCTGGGTCATATTATCTTTGCGGAAGGGGTTTCAGTGGATCTGGAGAAGGTTCGGGCCATTACTGCTTGGCTGAGGCCGAGAAATGCCACCGAGATTAGAAGTTTTCTCGGGTTGGCAGGTTATTATCGGCGGTTCGTTAAGGGTTTCGTGAGTTTGGCTAAGTCTATAACGAAGCTGACGGGAAAGGATGTTCCTTTTCTATGGTCCTATCAGTGTGAGGAGAGTTTTGCGAAACTGAAGGCCATGTTGTCTAGTACTCTAGTATTTGTATTGCCTGAACCAGGCGAGCCTTACATGGTATATACCGATGCGTCGGGAATTGGTCTGAGATGTGTGTTGATGCAGCGGGGGAAGGTTATTGCCTATGCTTCGCGGCAGTTGCGGAAACATGAGAGCAACTACCCTACCCATGATCTAGAGATGGCTGCAGTGGTGTTCGCTTTAAAGATTTGGAGATCTTATCTTTATGGTGGAAAGGTTCAAGTGTTCACAGATCATAAGAGCTTGAAGTACATTTTCACTCAGCCTGAGTTGAATTTGAGGCAACGGCGCTAGATGGAGCTAGTGGCTGATTACGATTTGGAGATAGCTTACCATACTGTAAGGCTAATCTAGTTGCAGATACTTTGAGTCGTAAGCGTGTGGCTTTAGCTCGGAAGCATGAGGTTGAGTCGTTGGTGAGCGAGATTAGCACATTATGTTTGTGTGTTATATCTCAGGAACCCTTGGGTTTAGAGGCGACTAACCAAGCGGATCTTTTGAGCAGAGTTAAGGTAGCTCAGGAAAAAGATGAAGCCTTGGTTAAAGCTTCTAGAGAAGTGGGTTTCGAGTATCAGGTATCTACGAATAGTACTATCCTTGTGAGTGGGAGGGTATGCATACCTGTGAACGAGGATTTGAGGCGAGAGATACTGAGTGAGGCTCATTCGAATATGTTCTCGATTCATCCAGGAGCGACAAAAATGTACCGAGATCTAAAGTAGTATTATCATTGGGTCGGGATGAAGAAGGATGTGGCTAACTGGGTTGCAGCATGCAACATGTACCAGTTACCAAAGGCAGAGCACCAAGTTCTGAGTGGGTTGTTGCGGAGTTTACCCATTCCAGAGTGGAAATGGGATATGATCACAATGGATTTTGTGGTGGGCTTACCCGTATCTCGGACTAAGGATGCTATTTGGGTCATCGTTGATCGATTGACCAAGTGTGCATGTTTTCTGGCCATTAAGAAGACCGATGGGGCTATGGTTTTGGCTACGAAGTATGTGCAAGAGATTGTGAGACTGTATGGAGTACCGGTAAGTATTGTCTCAGACCGGGATCCTAAGTTCACATCGAAGTTCTGGAAAGCATTTCAGACGGAGATGGGCACGAGGGTGCACATGAGTACGGCTTATCATCCTCGGACTGATGGGCAGTCCGAGATGACTATTCAGACTTTGGAGGATTTGTTGAGGATGTATGTACTAGATTGGGGCGGACATTGGGTGGATCACCTGAGCTTGGTAGAGTTTACTTATAATAATAGCTACCAGGCGAGTATTGGGATGGCTCCATACGAGGCTTTGTATGGGAGGCCCTGTCGTACACCTTTGTGTTGGACCCAAGTGGGGGAGAGGAGCACATTGGGTGCGAGGTTTGTTCAGGAAACCACGGAGAAAATCTGGGTTTTGAAACTGAACATGAAAAAGGCTCAGGATCGGCAAAAGAGCTATGTTGATAAGAGGCGGAAAGAGCTTGAGTTTGAGGTGGGAGATAGTGTGTATCTCAAAATGGCCATGCTGAGAGGTCCAAACAGATCCATTACTGCGACTAAGTTGAGTCCGAGGTATATGGGACCGTTCAGGGTGGTAGAGCGTGTTGGACCGGTTGCGTATCGGTTGGAGTTACCCGAGATTATGCAGGCCTTTCACAAAGTCTTTCATGTGTCTATGTTAAAAAAAATGCTTGCATAGGGATGAAGACGTATTGGCAAAGATTCCGCCAGATCTTCAGGCCAATATGACCGCTGAGGCGAGACCTTTGAGAGTTCTCGACCGGAACATTAGTGAGCTTCGTCGGAAAAGGATTCCGATGATGCGAGTGTTGTGGGATTGTAACGGGGTACAGGAGGAAACTTGGGAGCCAGAGGCTAGGATGGAAATGAGGTTCCGGAAATGGTTCCAGGAACAAGCTGCGGCTTGAGTTCCATCGAGAGGTCTCAGTTTCGGAGTGTACTTGCATGATATGTATTTTCATTATGTACTGCTGTTATGTAGAGCAATGTTACATTATGAATGTTTAATAAGATGAGTATTTCTTATTATTGTTAACTTTGGGAGTCATGGCTACACGGATTATGGGTAGTAATAATCGTTACTTTGGAATAATCGTTGCGACGATTAGAGTTCATTAGAGATGAACGGTAACGTAAGATTCGAGGACGAATCTATATTAGTGGGGGAGAATTGTAACGCCCATATTCCCGGAAAAATTAATTATTATTTTTTATTAATTGAATTAATTTAATTAATTGGGAATTCTTTCTAGTTTATGAACCTTCTACAAGTCTCAAGAAATTAGTTATGGGGTTGAAATAGCTAATTTAGATTTGTTTGAGGTGTCATAAAATCCAAACGAAATTTTAGGGTTTTTTCGTAAAAAGGAAGAAAATTTTAAATTGACTTCTCTTCCTCTACTCCTTGAGCGTGAGACTAAAGCTGAGAGAGGGAGCAGCTTGTGTGTGGAAGAGAAAAAGAAACGTGAAGAGAAGGAAGAGGAAGAGAAGAGAGAAAATTTTTGTGGAGCTTAGTTCTTGAGAGAAAAGGCTAGAAAGCTTGTGGAGAAGCTTGGAAGCTTGAGGGAAGTGTGATACTGAAGCTAGAGTTTGTCGTGGTGGTGTAGAGGAGGAGAAATATTCTGAAGCTTGAGTTTCCATCTAAGTCTAGAATCCATCTACTTCCGAGGTGAGTTTGTGGCCATGGGTTGTCTCTAAGCCTTGTGTGAGGCTGTGGGACTTGGATAAACTTGTATGGAGCTATGATAAATTCCGTGAGGTTCTGTGGTGAAGGCGTGAGCCTTGCCTTGTGTGGGTTGAGCTTGGAATGGGTAGAGAACCTTGGATATGTTGTTGTTGTGCGTTGTTAAGCTTGGATTGTGAGTTTCCGGCTTGACTTGGTGTGGGATTGTTTTTCCAAAAACTTATGTGGTGGTGTCATAAGCTTAGCTTGTGGTTGTTAAGCTTGTGGTGGATAGATAACCATAGATTGGTGCTTGTTAGTGTTGTGTCGAGCTTGGATTGTGAGTTTCCGGCTTGACTTGGTGTGGGATTGTTTTTCCGAAAAATTCTATGGTGGTGTCATAAGCTTAGCTTGTGGTTGTTAAGCTTGTGGTGGATAGATAACCATAGATGGGTGCTTTTTGGTGTTGTGTCGAGCTTGGATTGTGAGTTTCCGGCTTGACTTGGTGTGGAGTTGTTTTTCCTAAGATTATATGGTTTTTGGTCATAAGCTTAGCTTGTGCTTGTTAAGCTTGTGGTGGATAGAGAAACATGGATTGGTGTTTAATTAGTTATTACTAAGTTGTGGTACAGTTTTTCTTGGTGTGAATTGCTGTAGGATATTAGAAATGATAGTTGTCAATATTGATTTGTTGTTGTATATGGTTATTTGATTATGCTTGTAAGTTCGGTATAATCTGTTGTCTGAGATGAAAAATCTCACTCAGCATTTGGTTTTCCAAATGTTGACGTAGCACTATTGTGGATGTAGGTACGGATAAGACGTGATCGTGGAATCGAGGAGGTGAAGAGGGGGTGCCTAGGACCTTTACTTTTAAGGTTTTTGTAAACGGCTGTACAGTGAACCTGTGGGTTGTATTATTTTTAACGTTAAATGGTTTTTGTTTAATATTAACGTATGGGCGTTAATTTTGATGTTTTCCATTTTATTGTGGTGTGGTTTTAAATGTTAATGTATGGGCGTTAGCGTTGTTTAGCCACGTGTTAAAAAAAAAAAATTTGAAGTGCGGTCGTTCAACGTGTAACCCGACGGATTCGCAAAAATTTAGGCACGAACATTACCGAAACTTTATCGAGAATGTGCGTAATTTAATTTTTTTAAAACTGACAGATTTCCGACAGATATATCCGTCGGAAATATCGTAATATATACCGACATCGTCTTCTTCCTCCTCACTTTCGCAGACATTAGCAAACTTTGACAAAATCGCCAAAACTCGCCAAATCTTCCGGATTTCCGTCGATCCATCATCCAAATGTCTCACAATCCCCCAAACTTGTAAGTTTTTAAGTTTATATTATGGATTGTTAGGTTTTTAGTTAGATTGATTGGTTTAGAAAATTAGAATTGTTAGATTTAGGTTTGTAATGTTAGATTTAGGATTTGGTTTGTTAGTTTTAAGATTTACCTACTTTATAACATGGATTGTTAGATAAATGATTTTGATTTGGAATTTTAGATTTATTAGAATTTGTGGTTGAATTATTATGTTAATTACTATTAAGTTTTGTTATGTTTATTGAAATTATTTGTTTTGTTAATTTATTTATTTATTTAACTTATTTATAATTATTTTCATGCATTAAAATTTTCTTAATTTTCATATGAATTATTATTTTTAGAAAATTATGATAATTTAAATAACAATTTTTCATCATGTTAGTAATTTATAATTATTTTTTTGAATTATTCATTCTTTTATAAATCATGGATTTACAAATTTATAATTGTTTTGGAATTAATACTTATAAATATAAATTTATGATGATTTTAGTAATTTATAAGTATTTCCATCAATTATTCATTATTTTATAAACGTATAATTGTTTTGGAATAGTAATGAATTTAAAATATTTTTTTGATCAATTTTTATTATTTTGATAATGTATAATTATTTAATGTAATAATCATGTTTTGGAATTGTTTTGGAATTAATACTTATAAATATAAATTTATGATGATTTTAGTATTTTATAAGTATTTCCATAAATTATTCATTCTTTTATAAAAGTATAATTATTTTGGACTACTAATGAATTTAAATTATTTTTTTGATACTTTTTTTTATTTTGATGATGTATAATTTTTTTCATATAATGTTTGATTTCTTTTTTAATTTTTCTAGGGATTACGGTCGGTTTATCCATTCAGACGGCGGCGGACGTAGTAGTCGCCGGAGAGGTAGTGCCGGTCCGAGGAGTTCTCCTACACCGGAGACACATATCCCGGAGACAGCACCTATGCCGACGCATTCACCTACTGCACCGACGCAGATGAGCGTCGAGGACTTTGTCGTTCAACCAGGACGAGATAGATTGCCTCGTCTCCATCCGGATTGCGTAGGCAGAGACACATGGTCAGTTTTTTTTAATTTTAAGAATTTTAATATTTATTTAGTATTATAACTTTAGTTACAATTCAAATTATTTGCAATACTTTGTTTTGTAGGTTTGGTGATTCCAGAAATGGGATTTCCAAGTCCATTAACCGGATGCTCAATGGAATGCTTCGGCATCCGTACCCGACTTACAACCAAATGCCGATGGTGGAGCAGGAATTGTGGTTACGCCAATTTGCGGTAAGTACCTCATATTTTAAATTGTTTTACTTTTATTTAATATAGTTTATTTTAATTTAATTTTTGATTTGCAGCAAGAATTTACTTGGGACAGCCACATGACCGCCACGGTTAGACGAAGCTTCGATAGAAAAGCAGCGAGAATGTATTCATGGAAGCTGAACGAGTGGAAGGAGAAGTGGCACAAGAATGATGTCCCAAGGGAGTTGCTTTCCAACCCGGGCCTATGGAGCGGGTTACGCACTTATTGGAGTGAAGAACTGACCAAGACAAGCTCCACAACTCATTCTGCGTGCCAAAACAGCGATCGCAAAGGAAAAGGCAAGGCGACGCAAAATCTAGGAGTGGTTAGTTTGGTCACACGGGCCAAACAACTGGTAAGTTTCTTATTTAATTAAAATATTGTTATTTTAGTTTTATAATTTTATATTTTACTAAATTTTCATTTTTGTAGTTTCGGCAAGACGGTGTCCAACCTTCCACTCTCACATTGCTCAAGGATGCGCATACCAGGAGGAAGACCCATGAAATCCAAGATCCGCTGGCTCGGGAGATCATTGAAAACGTCACGAAGATGAGTGAAGACCTCCTCCTTTCTCAGCCACTCACCAAAGGAACGCCTCCAATGACAGAAGTTCCGTTCGAGAAGATTAACGAATTCGTCTATGAGGTAAGTAAAATATATATTTAAATCGTTTTTTGTAATTTCTAATTTTTAACAAAGTTTTCGTTTCTTACCGCAGTGTACTCTGAAGACCAAAGGTCGTGTATTTGGTCTTCCGGATGACGGATCTTATTCTGCATCTTTGCATTTCTACGGCGATTCTCCCGATCTTAGGGCACAGCTCGCACAACGAGACGCTGATATGGACGCCATGAAGACGCAGCTGCAACACCTCGCAGAAGAACGAGAAGCGGATCGCCTCCAACGTGAAGCGGATCGCCTCTAATGAGAAGCGGATCGCCTCCAATAAGAAGCGGAACGCGAGAGAACCCACAAATTGGAGGCGGATCACCTAGCATTGCAGAAACGCATGGAGGAATTCTTTTCCCGATTCCCGCCATCGTAGTTTTAGTTTGTTTTAGTTTTTTTGTTTTTTATTTGAATTATTTTATAACTATTGAATTTTTATTTGAATTATTGCATTATTTTATAATTATTATTTTCTTTGATTTAAATTTATATTAGAAAACAAAATTTTAAAATTATTAAATTTTATTTTGAAAATTTGATTATATAATTAAAAAAAAATTAAACAATTCCGTCGAAATCTGTCGGAAATCCGTCGGTTTTTTATCCGTCGGAATTCCATCGGTTTTAGTTCCGTCAGAAATCCATCAGTTTATAAATATCAGATATCCGTCGGAATTCCATCGGTTTTAAAGCCGTCGGAATTCCGTCGGTTTTAGATCCGTCGGTTTATAAATATCAGAAATCCGTCGGTTTTCCGTCGGTTTTAAAGCGATGGAACACCGACGGATTAAAAACCGACGGCTTTCCGATGGAATCCTGATTTCGGAGTGCCGTCGGAAATCCGTCGGAATTGCCGACGGATTTCTGACGCAGCTTTTATTTCCGATGAGATAGAAGCGACAGAAAAAACCGATGGATTTTGGCAAATCCGACGGATTTTCGACGGAATTGGCTGTCAGTTTTGCGGTATTTTTCTTGTAGTGTCAACTTGTATATGCCTCACTCTAGAAGAATAGTCACTAGATATTTTTGTGAAGAGGAAAGAAGCAATGAAGGCTTGGCTTGATGCTAATAAAAGAGTTTTTTTTCTCACCACTGATATATGGGTTACTTCATTAACATGTGCTAGTTATATAGTGATTACAGTGCACTTAAGGAAGTTGATCATTAGGTTTATGTACATAACAAATCATGAAGGTGAAACAATCTCTGTAGTTCTTCTTGAGTGTTTGGCTGAAAGGGGGTATAGAGAAGATCTTCACCATCACTGACAATGCCAACTGCCAACACTTCAGCTCTGAAGAGATTCCAGAGGGAATTCAGCCTATCGGGATTGATCCATTGATTTTAGATGGAGAGTTTATGCATATAAGGTGTTGTGCACCTATAATCAATTTGATTTTCAAGGGCGAATTGCATGATATATGGATAAGACTGTGATAGCTTCAGGAATGTAGTGCAGTATGTGAGATCTTCAAC
>CM051364.1:7499698-7524698 GCA_028015245.1 Cardamine occulta
TACAAGATTGAGATAATTTGAATTGCTGGTTGACACATGAAATATGAATAGAAGAAGCTTGTCTTTTGATTGCAATACTAGGTGGTATTCTACTTATTTAATGCTAACAAGAGATTATAAGTTCATGTTAGTATTTGATAAGATGGAAGCTGAAGACAAGTTGTACAATGAAAAATTTCAAGAAGTAGAAAATGGGGAAAAAGATAGGACCGCCTACTTCAAATTATTGCAATGCCATAGAAAGATTGGTACGATTTCTTATCATATTTTACAATTCTACTCTAGTTGTCACAATTTTTACTTTAGTGATCATTTATAAGTGTTATATTGGAATTGTAAATATAGAGAAGACCTTAATGCCAATGAGTATTAGGTTAGATAATGATTTTAAAACAAAGGTCAGGGATATGTTAGCTAAGTTTGATAAATATTGGGATGGAATTGGTGGAATCAATAAGCTTTTGATTGTTGCTAGTGCCTCTGCCCCTTAGAAAAATATAAATTTTGCTCTAAGAAACTGTATGGTAAAGAGAGTGTTAGTGCTAAAGAGATGTTTGACTCAGTGTTTCATGTTTTGACTTGCGTGTTTAAAGAGTATAACACATTATATCCTAATTTTCCATGAGACATCATCTCAAGGTGTTGGTGCATCGTCTTTTAGTGGCCAAAAGCAATTTGTGGATGATTTTATTGGATATGAAAGAATGGGTTTCATGTACCAAGGGGTGAGTTAAATATCTATTTAAATGAAAGGGTTGAAAATCCAAAGGTTACTATGTTTGGATCATAATTTGATGTCCGTAGAATTGCAATTGTTAAAAGTTTACAGTCTTTATCAAAAATGGCTAGGGATCTATTGGTAATTGATATTTATTCATTTTGCGTCCATTATGCATTTATTTTTATCTTTTTATATTTCATTTCACATCACTTAGAGTTGTAAATAAGTATTTAAGTCTCACATTTACATGATCATGCATTATAGGACCATATAGTATCATTAATGCACTTTGCATAGTCTTTAAGTTTATTTTAGGCATATTTGAGGCTTGGAGCTTTGAACAAGTGATCAATGGAGTCCAAGGAAACAGAGGAACGGTTTGATTAAGAACAGAGGCTTCCAGCGGCCAAGGCTAGCGGGGAGGCGACGCCGATGTTCCTTGGCAGGGTGATCACGCGGCTAGTGTAGCCACGAGGAGATTGGAGAAAGTTACCGGTGAATTGCAGCTGCATGAGGTTGCCGCGAGAAGCTTGGTGAAACTTGGCTGGAGAACTATCGATGAAGTGTAGCGGTTAGACGTGCCCGCTGAGCCTCAACGACCACTTGCAGCGGTTTTGGCACACCGCTCAGCAGTAGTGGTCATCACCCAATGGCCACGCGACATCACCAAACTGGATCCGAGGTTCTTATCAAGTTTCTAAACATGATTTTTACTTAGTTTAAATTGGGTTGACCCAGATTTTTGCTTCCCGCTATATATACTCCTTACCCTAATCAGAAACCTCTTATGCTTGTTTTTAGATATTCTTTTAGCCACTTTTGGGGTTTCAAGACTTTGTATGAATCTCTCTATTTCAAGTTATCAAATCTCTTTTTTTATTTTTAAATTTTTCATATACTTATCTTTAAATATGATTATGCAAAGATTAAACCAATTGCTTTGTATTATAATGGTAGATTGTGAGTAGTCTTATAGATGAGTTAAGGGTTGGTTGATTATGATGATTTGATGAGGTGATGATGATTGATGATGTTTAGGACTAGATCTTAGGTCACCATTCATTTAGGTTGACAGTAATTGTGAATGTTAAATCTCACTCTTTAGATTTTCATATTTAGGAATGAATGGGGATATAGGCTTAATTTACAAATTAACAAAGACAAAGAAAGAATTGAATATGGATTTGATTAATCTTTTGAATGGGTTGCGAGCTGATCACGTTACAAGAAGAAAATGAGATTTTTTGTGTATCATTTTTTCGTATCTTCTAAGCTTTGGACTAGTTTTTGATGCCTTTCTCCTTTCTCGTTTAGCTCCTTTTATAGCTAGTTCGCTACAATCTCTGCAGCTCCCTCGATCTCCGGCCTCTTGGTGTAACTTCCTGAGATTCCTGCGCTACAGTTCGATATACTTTTGACCCAATCTCCTTGTGCTAATCTGGAAATGGGTATTGTGTTTCTTCATGGGCCTCTTAAGGCCTGCTAAACATTTTACTATTGGGCTTTTGTGATGGATTAAGAATCTAGATCAATAGGATTTCATGTCCGGAAGGTGTTCGATGAAATGTTTGAAAGAACCTAAATGAGCTTTTCTTCTTTAGCCTATGGAAATAATTGATTATGGTGATATGTGGTTGGATTAGACTTTATTATTAATGCTTTTTGATTACTTGATCAGTAACATAAGTTATTGATGATTAGGTGATTAAGAAAGGGATTAGTCTTGATTAGTGATCTATGAACAATGATAGTGTTCATAATATGCTCTTAGCATTATCAAAGATTCATCATCTCATCTAAATCATTGCCATGCTCTTGACTTGATGTTTTCTTCATTTGAATTCTAAAACCGTTTTTAGTCATTTTCTGCTTTATTTACTTTTGAATTTGGTTTCCAAAAACACTTTGTTGTCTTAGATTAAATTGATTTCCTCTTAATCATAGTGTGTTAAGGCTATTTTCTCTTGTGGATTCAATCTTAAAGTACATACAATGCTTAAGTCAATTGATAGACCTAGACCTAAAACTCTAAACTATCAGCAATGCGAGTGTCTTTTGTTGTATCAAGATCAGCTTTTAGCACTAGTGGTCGAATCATAGAACCAAGTAGGAGTTTTTAAGCCAATACATGATTGAGGTGTTGATGTGCACATGCCATTGGATGAAGTCTGAGATTTACTTACAATGAGTTGTTACAAATGCACAAATGCTTACTGATATTTAGTTGCAAAACGAACTTGAGAAAGGTATTGTGTCTTGTTTATACTCCTTATTTCTTTTCTATAGTTTGTTACTTTATGTTTTTCAATTGTTTCAGAGTTTGAGAGTCAAATCAACTTGCAACATTAAACTTCAAATTAGATTACTCACTTATAAGGTAAATCACTTTGATACATACTTAGTCTTTAGTTTCTCATAATCTCATAGTCTCAATTGATACAATTATTCACATTCTTAGTATGATTCATAGTCGAATTTCTCTATTTAGATTCTTAGTGGTTACTTTCAAATCTTTTTATTTATTCTTAGTTAGATTCATTTACTTTCTTATATTCTCTCATGTGTTGTTGGTCAAGAGGTAATAAGAAGGTAATCTTTGAAGGAGATTAAATAGAGGATGCTTATCTTTTTCAATGGTAAAAGGCGGAATTCTGGATTGCTCAATTGGATTTGTCATGAAGGACATGTTGTTCGATCAATCAATACAGAGGGTAGTTCGGTAAATTTAGAGGTTTGTTATTCTTTGATAAAATAAGGTTGTTTGGGAACGGGAGTCCGTTTTGATTGACATGTATGGTTACCAAAGATGTTCCGAACAGGAAGATACCGAACATAACTGAATAGCAGTACAAAGAAAGAATATGAAAGTTACCAAACAAAATATACTTTAGTCGTTCATTCGATATTCTTCTCTCTACTTTCTCTCTCTTCTCTGGAATTTCAAGGGGCTCTTTGATGAACAGTGGCCTCCTCTTTTATAGTGACTCTTCACCTTCTTTGCCCTGATTCCTTAATGAGCTTGTGGGCTTTTATCATGTATCGGACTTGGACGAATTTGGGCTGAACATGTATGGTTGTGCTTAGCCCACCTATAACAAGATGGATGTGAAGTAAACGCTTAGAAAATGAGAAATTTGAATGGATTAAAAAAGATTTCAACAAACTGATGTATTCTCTTAATGAATTTTTTTACAATGTTTCGTTTCATTTTCATCCATATGGTCTTCATTTTATTTCTAATAATTAGTGTAGAATCATTAATTCTAGGATTTGTTATCATAATTAAAATTGTAATATTGTCTATTTAGGAATGACTTGGTTAAGTCATGATATGCTATAAATTGTATTAATGAGATATTTTGAATATTTTACTTGAAAGGAAAGATTCACAGATTAAATGCTAATTATGTGCAGGTCAAGATGTCGATGGAGAAGTTTCACTATAAAAGCTGAAGAGATATTCACAAACTTCTCACGCCTTTTGATCAGTTTTAACAGAGAAAAACAAAACAAAGTTCATTGCTAAAAATTGTTCGCTGCTGAGTTTAGTAGAGCACACATAGCAAAAACTTCATCAAGAAGAAGACATCTATGATTAAGGGGGAGTAAACTGAATAACTTGTTATCTCTTAGATCATGTTTGTTTAGATAGATGTATTAGAACTTGTTATAGTTGCTAAGTGTATCTTGTATTGTTTTTTTTATAATCTAATAAACATATTTTGCAGCCGAAAACTAGGGATTGGTTTAAAAGAACCAACCGATATCTCATTAAATCGCCGTGTCGTCTCTTTAAATTTATTGTTTGATTTAATTTCCACACTTAAACATAAACTATATAGTCTCTAGGAACTTCAATTTGCATTGTAACTTCGTAAGCTCAAATATTGTTAATTTATATATTCATAAGTTTCAAAACAAAAATATTCCATTTATAGAGAAATTACTTAACGAATTAATTAATCCGATCATTAAATTCTATTATATGTATATAAAAATATTTTTAAAATTTAAAAACCTACGTTATTTACGCGGGTTATAATATCGATTAGCATAATGGAAGAAGAAAAAAAAAAGAATTATTTCAATCAAAATAAATGATTATTTTTAATAAATGTTTTTTTTGGAGTCAAAAATAATTTTCTTTTAAATAAGTTTTTTTCTTGGTAACTTTCGAGAATATAGGTTTGGTGGCCCTACTTTGGACAAAATTCTGTACTTGCAACATTTCTGGGAATCGGTAGGTAAGTTAGCCCCAAACCTCGCCGCCGTGAATCAATGGAGGGAGGAACAAATCAAACGATTCTCAGTGAAATCGAGCGTATGCCAGAAGCTCCACGTCAACGTATCTCTCATCACCGAAGAGCTCGCTCCGATACTTTCTTCACCGGTGAATCAATCGACGATCTCCTCTTATTCGATCCTTCCGATATAGATTTCTCTTCCCTCAATTTCCTCACCGCTCCACCACCACAACAACCACAACAACCACAAACACAAGCTTCTCCGATGACCGTTGATTCTCCTCCTGAAGAAACCTCATCCAACGGTCTTCCACCAAAACCGTTAGGTCGTCATGTTCGTAGCTTCTCAGTAGATTCAGATTTCTTCGATGATTTAGGAATCACTGAGAAATCTTTACCTACTAGCTCCGGTGAGAAGAAGGTACATCATCATCGGAGTAGTTCCATGGATGGAGCTACTAGTTCGGCGTCGTTTAATCTCGAATCGATTTTAGCTTCTGTGAGTGTTAAAGATGGTGGTGTTAAGAAGAATATGGGTATGGCTAATGATAGACTTGCTGAACTTGCTTTGCTTGATCCCAAAAGAGCTAAACGGTAATTGAAATTTCAGAAATTAGGGTTATTTTGTTTTCCCTTAATCATATCTTAATTAATATAATGTTTTGTGATGGTTGTTTGATAGGATTTTAGCAAATAGACAATCCGCGGCGAGGTCGAAAGAGAGGAAGATTAGGTATACTGGTGAGCTTGAGAGGAAGGTTCAGACTCTTCAGAATGAAGCAACTACACTCTCTGCTCAAGTCACTATGTTACAGGTAAATTTCTTTTTAAGGCATTGTTGTGTTTATGCATCTCATGTGATTAGTGAAGGTTATATGCTTTGTGCTTCTAGTTTTGATATCTTTTATTACTTGTAATTGAGACCTAGTGTGTTTAAGATTGCTTCTTAGTGTTTCGAGAGGTACTCCGCCTTCTAGCTTCTTAGACTTTGAGAAAGGATAAGCACTATGACATATCGAAAAGCGACTCCAGTAGGCTATATATTTTAGTAGCCAACCGGCCGAGGGGCCAGTATTACATCAGTTTGTTTCTTGATACAAGTATTCGTGTTGTCATGTTAGTTCAACGAACATGTGAGATATTGTCAATAGTTTAATGAAAACACTTGCAATAGTGTAAGTTTGCAGTTAAGTGATCGAAGCAACGGCGGATTAAGATGAAATGATTTTTGTTCTGAGAACATATGTTGTGTTTTGCGAATTTCTAGATCCATTCTTATTTGTTGTGTTCTTTGTATATTGTGCAGAGAGGAACGTCAGATCTGAACACTGAAAATAAACACCTTAAGATGCGGCTGCAAGCTTTAGAGCAACAAGCTGAGCTTAGGGATGGTAAGCCATTTTTTAATTGTGCTGTTCTGAATATATATAAACCAACGTTTTTGATACGAAAGATTTTAAGTGCCCATTACAGCATATATATTGTTTTGGTGTAAACTTGCAGCTTTGAATGAAACGCTGCGGGACGAACTGAACCGACTCAAGATAGCCGCAGGAGACATTCCTCAGGGGAACGGAAATTCATACAACTGTGCTCAGTTCTCATCTCAGTTTGGGAATAACAAGAACCAGCAGATGAGCTCAAACGGGCAGCCATCGCGCCCAAGCTTTATGGATTTCACCAAGAGAGGCTAAGTTCGTTTTGCTTCTAAAATATGTTGGCTGAGTATACCTTATATTCATTTTGGGCTGCAATATTGAATGTATGTAAGTATGTATCTATGAATGTATTATGGCTTGATTGTATCTTTATCAGTTATGTTCATCGCGATTAGTCTATCTTTTAATAGTAGTAACTACTGTAATACTCTTGATAAATCTTTTTAGTATATACTTCTGTAAGGTCTTTAGCATTAACCATTTGTAAAACAGCCAAATCGGCTGCGTTAGGCAGCTACATAATGCTAAAATCGGGTGAAATCGCAAATGGATCAAGGAAAAAGAAGAAAGAAGGTGAATAATCAAATTGAGCTTCAAACCAATTCAATATTTTATCACAAACATTTCAAAGACAAAATTTTAAATTGATTGAAACCAAATTCAGGAAAACAATGGAGAGATTTAAAACTAGATGTGACTTACAACAACACATAGCAATGCCAACATATGAGAAATTGTGCGGTCACTTGTGAGTTGGGCAGATACAGTTGTGGGTTCCGACCTCCGAAGCAAGGCATGGAGGCTGAGTCCCATCTTCATACCAGACCGCTCTGTGTTTAACCAGGTCTTCCAGGAAAGTATCAAGCTTGTCGATTGTAACACTTGGCATAACCACCACATGAGCTATATCGCCTTGGCAAGCGAGCTGCCACCTTCTAACAAATTCTTCATCTTTGGGCCGTTCAAAGACCACGGTGCTGCTAAGCTCATTTAGCATCGCGCTGATCCCAGCTTCACGGAGTCGGTCTTTGAGGTAATGCGCATTTCTCAAACATTTCTGAACTTCTTTCTGGAATCCTTTGTACCCTTTTCTGTTTAAGGTGTACCAAAGAAACAAAGGAGCATGCCCGTTCCTGCTTCCCATGATTGTTGCATCCCTCGAAGCGAGGTACTCAACGTTATTGGAAAGGACTTTGATGTGTTCCATTCTTGTTATCTGAACACCACAAGGCATTGGACATCCGACAAATTTATGACCCGAAACACTCACACTTCCTATTGGTTTATTAAAGGTGACTTTTGGTGCCTGCGGAAAAGTACAAACACACAGCTTAGAGAACAATAAAGGTCATCATAACGATTTTGATTTGATTTAAAGACTATACACACTTACACGTTTAACAAAAGGCATCATAAGTCCAAACAAAGCTCCATCACAATGAATATAGAACCTATCATGTGATAATCCACACTCTTCAAGAGTTTTGATAACAAGATCAAGATCATCAACAGCTCCTTTAACCGTTGTTCCTGGCAACACGAAAATATATAAGAAACATGAGCCAAGAATTCCACCTTTAACAATGTAAATTAAGAGACACCAACCAACCTATGTTAACATTAAGAATCGCTGGTTTATCTTTATTCACCAAGAGCTTTTTCCTGAAATCATCACAATCAATCTCCCCCGAGATAAGCGTATCAACCTTCTCACAATCCATTCGATACATACGAGCTGCTTTAAACACAGAGTAATGAGATTCACGAGATGCATACAATATCCCATCAGGAAACATTTCTCGCCTGTAAACAAAAAAAAAATCAAAACATCAAAAACACCAAAAACAAAACAAAAAACCACAGCAAAATCAAATCTATCAAAACTCACCCAACTAAAATGCCATGAAGGTTTCCTTCAGTACCACAATTAGTAATGTAACCCCAATAATCATCTCTCTCAATCTCCCAAAGACGAGCAAACCAATCCAACACACCAACTTCAAATGGCCTTGAGTGTACACCATAGTTACTTTCAATAAACGGATCTCCAAGATTATTAATTGAAAAATGCTGTAACTGCCCAAGCGCACCATAGTCGAAATCCAAGTTATAAGGATAACCTACGCCAGGATTCATTTCCACAATATTCACAGATCCATCAATATTCAAATCTTAACAATGTTCATAAAACATTCACAGATTCGAATTTGTAAATTACCTAAATGGTTTTTAGTTCGTTCAACCAAAGTTTTCCGATAACGAGCAAGAACACTAGCCATATAAGCTTCTTTATCTCCGGTGAATTCATCGTTAACTTCTGGTTCTGTAACGGCAAGAGACGTTGTGTGGATATTTCTACCGAGAACCATTTCTCTTTCTCCTCCGCCACCGTTACTCTCCGTCTTCTTCTTCTCCTCTTGATCTGCTCCGTTTCCGTTTGTTAACGGAGAAGGTAACGGTTCAGAAACTACAGCCATTGGATCGAAATCGTCTGATAAGATCGGAATGTTTTCGTTCAAGTTCGTCATTGGCAGGAATTGGTAATCAGATTCTAGAGCTCCAACCATGGTGATATAAAGATTCAAAAGGAGAAGAAGAATCTGTAGAATCTGTAGATCTGAGAAGAGAGAAAAAAGAAGTGATTGGTGGAGAAGCGGTGAAAATGGTGGGACAAGAGATCGAGAGAGACGCATGCGGCTTCGTTGATATTTATATAAGGGGCAAAATTGAATCTTTGCTTTTGCCCTTTCGTTGGCACTTGTGTTACTTAATTAATTAATTTTTTTTTTTTGTTAAAAATGTTTTTTAAACGTTGCTATGAGATTCCATAGGAGGATTACAACAGAATATAAGAACCATAGGAGGATTACAACAGAATATAAGAACCATAGGAGGATTACAGAGAGGATTCCGATTGATCTTGTTGACTGCATAGATTTTAACTATAGATCGTATTGACAAAGTTTTATTGACAGACGCGGAGTATATCTCAAATATTGCGAGCAAAAGAGGCCTCACTGGCCATAACGGGCTCAACCACTTTTAGAGATACTACCCCACGAAAGTCCTATTGACCGTCGTGTTGATCTATCGGAAAATTCTACCGTCGTATTGATCTACGGGAAAACTCTACCATAGTTCTCCGATGGATCTTACACTAAGAATATAGATCGCAACCTATGATTGAATGAAAGAAAACAAGGTTTATGCCGATGTTTGATCTACGGGAAAACTAGAGAGAGTTTAGAGACTCATTAGAGAGAAATTAGAGAGAGGTTTTTCTGGAAATTTCTGAATACATTATAGTGAAGCGGTACACACATATTTATAGTGGAGGTTAAGTGCACGCTGACATAAGCGCTTACCTCAGCCATAAGTTATTGCCTCATCAAAACCTATACTCGGAAAACCCAGTGGGACAAAACCGAGCACAGGAAAAAGAGTACAACAACTTACGCTTGACACCTCAGCGATATATTATCGCTTTATTTATGCGATTACATCATCGCTTACATCATATACTACATAGTTGAACACATTAATTATACATAATTTACATGATATTATACCTTTGAGATGCCTGCTTAGTTTCTGTTTAGTGATCTATCTCGGACTCGAGAATATGTTTTTCGCAACAACCATATTCATCTCCTGGGCATTCGTACTTTATCTCAGGTTCTTGAAATTCTTCTGTTGTTTCCATGTTCACGTTAATGAGCATTCTTCCGATTTCGTCAAGGTCCATGTAGGGAGATTCAGGGAGTTGTGCATCTTGGAAATACTCTGGTGGACAGTTTTGAGACGGTGGAGCTGGCTTTATTTTCTTGGGTCGGAATTTTCGTTTTTCTGCAATGTGCTCTTGTTTCGTCATGTAGCACTGTAGGTCTTCATCAAGGCTCATCTGGTAGTCTATTGGATAGTAAGTCCAATTCTGGTTGAATGGAATTGAGAACGTTTGTTGAGCGTTGTTGAGGCGAAACGCATGGGTTTGGAAATCTTCGTATGCTTTGTTATCACGAACGTTGAAGTCTGGGCGAATACCATTCTTGAAGTCGGTATGGTGAATGAGAGTTGGTAGGGTATGAACTTTCTTTGATTTTATATTGACTTGTACAGGCCTGTGGAAGAAGTAGATTGTGTGTGGATTGAAGAAAGGGTTGATACCTCCTTTTGCCTTAAGCTTCTTGAATGATATGTTCATCGCCTTTGCCGAATTCCTTAGCTTGCCGCTCCAGTTGACTAACGGGCTGAACCAGGTCAAGAACGTTGACAGACATTCTTGTTGTCCTTGATTTGAGTTAATGTATTGATATAACCATTGAATATCGAAGGTGATGCCGATGGTGTATACTGAGCACAGATACCAAAGAAAACAAAGGACTTCTTCTGGTATGTTTGAGTTTTCTATTCGGTATAAGTGGGCATATGGGAAGTTAGGATGGATTCCCATTGGCGCAATGTAGTGACAATTGATTCCATGGTTTGATATGATGAGTGACTGATATTGGAAGATCTTGTCTTTTAGACGCTCGTGAAAGTTCCCCGTATTGATTAGGTGATGAGCGTCTTCAGGTACGTTGGCATTGAAGTCATAGTAACTTCTGTTTGAGGAGGAGGAGCTTGCCATAATGTGGATTTCTTTTAAAGGATTCCTGCTGAGCATGTCTGCTAAAACATTCTTTGAACCCTTTAAATAGAACGAATCGAAGTCGTACTGAGAAAACCATTCACTCCAGCGTAGCAGCTGTTGATGTGGGACCATTTTTTGCTTGAATTGTAACATCTTTGGGAAAGAAGACATATCCATTTCGATGCGAAATTTATGTCCAATCAGATGAAATTCGAACTTCTCAATAGCTCGTTTAACGGCTAGGATTTCTTTGAACGTTGAGTGGTAATGCATCTCTGAATCTTTAAAGCGTCCACTTTTATATCCGCAGATTTGACGTTTTTCATTAATCTCTTCAAATAATATTGCTCCCCAATATTTGTCACTTGCGTCAGTCTGAAGGATACGTATTCCCGAGGAGGGAATCTTTAAAGGTGGTAGCTTTTGTATTTCTTGCTTTAGCTTTTTGACTGCTTCTGTTTGTCTTTGTGTCCAATATGGGGGATTCTTTACTAACATCTTTCGTAATGGCTGAGTCAGCTGCGAGAGATGTGGGATAAAGTCGCTGAGGTAATTGATTACTCCAAGGAATTGTTGGACTTGTCGTTTTGTTAGATTATTCTCTGGAAAGACAAGAAGCTCTGTAGCTAGATGGGCTTGAGGTGCAAATTGGCCTTTTGTGATTTGCATTCCAAGGAAATCGATTTCGGGTTGGGCTATAATCATCTTTCGGGCCGAGAGCATTATCCCGTGTGTTTTCACTATGTCGTGACAGGGTTGGAGGGATCGAATATGGTCTTCTTCACTTGGTGAAAAAAGCAGGATGTAAATCGATGTATATTAATGCGGTATGGATGAGTGGCTTAAATATACGTAGCATCGCCTGCTGGAAAAGTGATGGTGCTGTCTTAAGACCGAATGGTAAAACCTTCCATTGGAGGTGGCGATTAGGCAGACAAAACGCCGTTTTAAATCTTTCTTCTGGTTGAACACCCAGTTGCCAAAATCCTGACTTTAGATCAAACTTGGAAAAGATTGTTGCTCCAGAGAGATGTTGAAAAAGTGATCTTCTATTTGGAAGTGGAAATTTGACATCTTGGAGATGCTGGTTTAATGGTTTGTAGTCAATGACCAATCTTAGTTTTCCTCTTGCTTGTTCTGCTCGGTTGTTAACGTAGAATGCCTTGCATGCCCATGGTGATTCTGTAGATGAGACTATTCCTTGGCTGAGAAGCTGGTCGCATTCTTCATTGGCTTGTTGTAGTAATGCAGGCGGCATACCTGCGTGGCTCGCTTTTGTTGGAGTTGTGATCACATTTTCTTTGAAAGGTAATGACACAAAAAACTCCTGATTTAGCCATAATGGGTTCTTGCATTTCTGAAGAAATTCATTGTGAGAGTCTGCACACGAGAGCGTTGCAATCTCTGTCTTAATTGTCTCGAATGTTGCCGTCATCGGGTTCGCAATCGTAAATAGTCGCGGTATTATTGTAAAGGCTTTATAGAGAGCTTTCCATTTGATTCCTCTTGGCTCGATCGAGATATCAAACTTTTTCTTTAATGCATAATAGGAATCCCATCCCAGTATAAGATCTTTTCCTGGAGCTGAAGATCCGAGGACTTCGGTTGTAATTTGACATTCTGGGAAAAGTTCTATAGTGATTGGCTTTGATTTTAGTTCAATTATCAACGAACTCGAATTTGCAACCTTGAACTCTTGGTGGTATGGTAGCCACATCGAGGGCGGGAGAATCCTAGGATTCATTAACGTTGAATGTGCTCCAGTGTCGATGAAGGCAATAGCATGAATTGGATCTTCATTTTTTGCTGGATCGAAGATTGTCACCGGCAGGTGTGGTGTTTGTATCTCTTCTTGTTGGGGCACTTGAGTGATTTTGAAGCAACACTCATCTTCTTCGTATGATGATTCATAATCGTAATATGAATATTCACATATATCGTCTTTGTCTTCAATATCGTACGAGAAAACTGACTCAAGATCATGGTTATCAAGATCGATATCCGGTGCTACGTTTGATATTGAATTGATAAGATATTGCCTTCTCTTTGGAGATTTGTTTGGAAAATTTTTTGCGAAATGTCCTTCCTTGCGGCATAAGAAACATTTTGTTGATTTCTTGAAGTTCTGTTTCTTTTTGAAGAACCGCTTGCGTCTGAACTTGGGAAAATTATCCTTGCGCGATGATCTTCTGAATCCGCGTGATCCCTTTTGATTATCACACGAGCACATTTTTTTGGATTTGGAACACTTGATTGATAGATCTGGTCTTGCACATATCTTGGACATGCTCTTTGATTTATCCATGAATTCCGTCCAGAACTCCTTTTGTTTACAAAGCTTTTCGAGTGTTCTGAATACATACTGTTGTATCTGAAATCTGAGATAATCGTCAATTGATGAAAGATATACATGCTTCAGGCTTGGGTTGTTGAGGCCATCAAGCGCATAGTATCTTTTTGTTTGACTTTCGAAGTGTTTTGTCAAATCTTTTTTCTTTAAGGAACAGCATTTTGCAATGAAATATTCTTCTTGCAGTTGCTCTTTCTGATGACTTGGAGTTCCTATAAATTCTCTGTGGATTTCTCCTAGTAGCATTGGAATGGAAGTTTGAAAGACTTGCTGTTGTCTATAATCACCAAGAGAATTCCACCATTCTTTTAGCGCACCTGATAGCCTTGCTGCGAATTGTTGTATGACGAGGTATGATGTTGAAGTTAAGGCTTCTGAAGTCATCCATGCGTGGAATTCATCTAGACGATTATTCCATTTATCAAATGGAATGTCATCGAATGTGAATGTCATGATTTTTGAAGCAAATTCCTTTGCTGGCTTTTCTCGAAAGGATTGATTGGCCATTTCGTCATCGCTTGAGAATACTTCGTGTATACTTGGCTCCTTTTTGGGTGTAGTTGATCCTTCCCCTATGACAAATTGATTTGGTAGAGATTCGTCTCCGGAATTAGAATTTGAACCATATGAACTTGAGTCGGAGAAGTGTCCAATCATAGGTGTTTTTGTTTTAGCTATGAGCGGAGAACAGCTTTGAGGCTCTTGTACTGATTCAGCAGAGGATTTGACTGTATTTGTCAAATTGTTGAGCAAATTTGACATTAAAAATTCGATGATTCCGATTTCTTTTTCTTTTTTCTTCTGATCTCCGAGAGATTCTTGGCTAGATTGAGAAGAGGTATGAATTTTGGTAGGCTTGACCGGAAAATCCGGTTCCCGGTAAGATTGTGTCCTGTCTCTTGCTGGCGTTGACTTGTAGTTGGGCCTTGATGGCATTGCATATCGAGATGTGAATGCCTCATCAGATGATAAAAATCCAGGAGAAGAAATTTTGGGCCTTTGATTTTGATTTCCTGAGAGGAATCCGGGATAATTTGGACCCTGATATGTTGAAAATCCTGGGGACATATTTCCGTAGGGGGGAAAATATGTTTCCGATAGTTTTTGTTGTTGCTTCATGCTTTCAAGATATCTTTGGAGGTCTCTTAATTGAATTTTGAGACTAGCCATTTCGGCTTCTTTAATTCGAAAATGGGAAGTATTAACCAGCATCTGTTGTGCCATAGACATCATCTCTTGATGAAGGCCACCAAGTCGACTATGGATTTCTGATATTGAACTTTGAAGGACGTTCAATCTCTTAACATAATCGTCAGCCAACTGGTCAACTTTGTGATTTATTGTGTTTAGGAGCTGGTTTTGAGCAATAGCGTTCTCTGTTTGCCAGTTGAGAACCTTTTCCCCTTGACTTAGCTGGTCTGGTCCAGAAGAATTGATAGCTTTTGTAACTATCTTCGGGCAATGGGCGATATTGTTTCTGGTGAAATCTTCGGACGGAGGGAAACCGTCTGGCCTTATCATCATGATTTCTTGTTTTGGTTCTTCTTTTTTGTCTGAATAACGGACAAGAAAATCATATTTTCCGTTTCCTTCACCTAGTGTGCCCACCGTTGGATCACCGTCAAGATATCTTTGATAAAGCGGATCTTTCTTTTTCCTTCGTCTTCGGCGAATTTCTTCGTCAGATTCGTAAAGATCTTCTATGCATGCCGAACATGAACATACATCAAAGTAGTGATGACCATTTTCATCTTTGAAAGGGTATACTACTGTTCCGTCTTGACCAAAGGAAATCGGTTTCGGCATTTGGTCCTTATAAGCGCCGTAGAATTCTCCTTCATCAATACTTATGGAGAATTGGGTGAACAATTGTCGTCGAAACGATGAAGATCTGGGTTTATCGAACTTGATCTCCGTTGTTCCATCGGTTCTTGAATGAAAACTGACTTCAGATGTTTGAACTGGTGCTTGGGCTGATTGATGTAACTATTCATAGCTTGTGACCCATTTTTCTGGTAGTTTTTGTATCAGCTCTTCCCGTGATATTTGTCTGGGGATTTGAATGGAGTTCGGGGCTTGCGAGGCTGACGTGATTTCTAGGTATAAAGCTTCGTCAGAAGAGGGTAGCGCGAGATCAAGAGCATGATCTTGGATACGGTAGACAATTTGGTGATGTAGAGTTGCTACAACACTGTTTTCTTGCATAGGGGCTCCAACGAGTTGTAATTGGACCTTGAGCGTTTTCAGAATATTGGGATCTTGTAGGGAAACATTAAAGTTTGGGAACAATGTTATGAATACTGTTCCTGCGTTTAACGTTGTTTGAACTGTGCCGATGCAAGCTTGTTGATATGATCTTAGTCGAGAATCAACTAAGGCTATCCGTGCTACGACTGGTAGACCTTTGCGAGCATGTAAGGTCAGACCAATTCGTACTACTCCGAAGTGTAGGTGAGTATATCCCTGTTGTTGCCAAATTCTTGGTAGATTTTCCGGAATGTTGAGAGAAATGAATTGTTCTTCCTCCGTTGCTGGGACCTGGCATGATGAGAATTTACTTGATTGAACATACTCCATAATTCGTTTTCGTGAGGATGGTCGAACGAGCTGTCTAACTCCCTTAACTGAAAAGACGCTTGGTTTCTTGGCAAAGTATTCATACGGATTGACGAGGGGAAGAGTTGTTTCAGGTAATTGATCTCCTGGAACATACTCGATTTCATACAGTGACTCGATACTTGAAGACGATGAATGGGTTGAGGTTGATGTACGGCTTTTGTTTCTAGAAAGATTGGAAATTGCGAATTGAGAATCGATCATAGAGGGATTAGAAATAGACATGATAAGAAATTGTTTTCCCGGATTAATCGAAACAATCAACATAAACAATGATTCAATCAATCAATACATAGGTCGAGGCTCTGATACCATAGGAGCTTTGATTTATTAAACAATATATAAAAGTTGTGCCAACTTGCCATGAGATTAAGAGATTTTAAATTTTTTGTATGACTTGTTTTTTATTACTTAATCGAGAAATTAAAAAACAGAACAAAACAAAACTTGATTTGATAATACTTCAAAGAAATCATTTAAACATGGTGCAAATATTATAAAAAGGAAATAATTTTCCATTAGAATCCTTTATATAGTGTAAATATAACATGATTAGTTTGAATTTGACCGTTTAGGATATGAGTATTGCTGTATTGGTAGCAGAATAATTTAGAATAATTCCTTTTAACAAAAAAAAATAATAATTTTGGAATAATTTATAAAAATGTTTTTTAAACGTTGCTATGAGATTTGATTTATTAAAAATTGTAAAGGTTGTGCCAACTTGCCACGAGATGAAACTCATGTACAATGAATATTTAGTTACTAAATCGAGAAATTACAAAACAGAACAAACCAAAATATGATTTGAAAATATTTCAAAGAAATCATAAAAACATGGTGCAAATTCAAAAAAAAGGAATTGATTTTTCATTAGAATATAGTAACAATTTTACATTTAGGCCATGAATGTTTAAAAGTTTTTAAGTAATTTTTAGATTATAGATTTTGGTTTTTAGATTCTAGCTTTTACATTTTGGTTTTTGGTTTTTGAAAAAAATTAAAATAAAAATAAATAGAAAATTTGAAAAATAAAATCTCACGTTCAAACTCAAAAACTCAAAAAAGTGGTTTTTGGTTTTGTTTAGAAATTTGCGAAAACTCATAGAATCTAGATTTCCTATTTTTAGGGAATCTATCTTTCACATAATCTTGATTGGATCATTAAGTGATTTTTAGAAAATCAAAAACCAAAAACCATAGTAAAAACTACTACCATTCATGGCATTAAGTTTTAACTAGCATGGAAATTTTTTTCAAGGTCTATTTTCCATTTCAGAAACGTTTCAAAAACGGAAACTTCAGAAACGTAATGAAAACATGTTTCCTAAAAATCGTAATTTGGAAATGCGATGCAAACGTCTGTTTCTGTTTTGGAAACGCACTGGAAACTTATTTTTTATATGGAAATTTGGAAACATGAGATATATAGAGAAAATAACATTTTTAGCCTTGAAGGTATCAGATGCTATAACTTTAAATCTCGATGGTATTACACTAGCACTTTAAACATTCAAACTATTTTCACTAACACTCTAAACCTCAAAACTACCTCCCGCGTTTTATTTGCCATAATATTCACTACAAAATAGTTACTAGCTAGAAAGCTGACAGAATTTCTGACTGTGATCCGATGAAAGTTTTTGACGGATTTCCTACAAAATAGTTTAGTCAAAACTTTTCAAATTCAAAAGGCTATATTTTCCAATGGATTTCTGACGGTTACTAGAAAATCAGTCAGAAATTATCTGACGAAATTAATTTGTCAAAAATCCACTAGATTAAGATTTCGTCAGAAATTCTGTTAGTTTTCTGGTAAATTTTCAGAAATTCCGTCACTATAAGAAAGTTTCCTTCAAAAACTAACAGATATGATATTTATTATTTTTATTTTAAAATATGCTAACTAATTTGAAAATATAAAATATCTCATAATTATTAATATAATAATATTGAAATATTTTAAGAATGCAAATGAAGATGTTGATTAATTATTTTTATCTCTCATTAAACAACTTAATATATGTGTTGGATTTATGTTGTTTCAAATATTTCTTTTAAATATAGATTTGTTGTTTCACTATATATTTATTATATATATATATATATATTTGTATATGTATATTTTCGCGTTTCCATCAAGTACTTGTTTCCTAAATTCGTTTCCATTTTTCGCTTATGCGTATCCGTTTCCATTTCCATGCTATTTATTTTACTTTGACTGTCTAGGAGAAATTAAAAAACAGAAAAAAACCAAATTTGGTTTGATAATATTTCTTCTCCTTTTTGGTAAAGGTTTTCGTTTTTTGATATTTGTATTAATTTTCAGGTTTTTAATGGGATCACATAACTGGTTGTAAGCCTACAACTACAAGCTGATGGACTACATAAAATTAAAAAAAATGCAGAAAAAAAATAATGGAACCAAAATCCAAATTTAGGTCAAGAAAAGGAAGTGTTATTCCAGTGTCCACAACCGACGGATCCATGCCTAGATCAGTCGGGTCCATACCCAGAACAAGACTGTGCGACCAGCTTCCTGACCACCACGATTCGCTGCACCACCACTCGACTTTTGCCTCGATAGCACTAGAGAAGGCTTAAATCGGTAGATAACTCCGACCAAACCTCAATTCAGAATATATGCGCTTCCAAACAAACCTATACACAAATGTTGCGACATGATCGCCGTGAAATGTGGCAAACGGAGAGAGGCTGTTCGCCGGAAACATCAGTGGATTATCCTCATAGGAGTCGCGTAGCAGTCCTAGGAGCTACTTCAAGGCATCAGGGGAGGGACACCGAATATTAATCAACAGCAAGAGCTCAACCACCGCCAACTTCCAACCAGATCCATACATCCTTGCACCACCGCCACCATGCCGTGATTCTTCAGAGAGGAGAAGCCACCACCCAGTTGCGAGATCTCAAGGAGGAGACTGCGCCCGAATTTTCACGGAGGAACTTGGACCAACCCTCAAGTGATCCGCCGCCTCAATGATGAATATCTTGCTGCCAGGAATGGGAAACTGTTCTCGCCGCTAATGGTCCCAGATACTCAAGAACACAAGAACACAATACTTTGTTGGCAATTCAGATTGCCTATTTTTGGTTTTTTCGATTAGTTTAAATAGCAGAATAAGAGATGGAGTCATTGACTCCTACAAGCAAGGAATTAAGGGAAAGTGGTAGAGATGGCTCCTAAACACAAGGATGACCCGTTCTCTGCTTATTAGTAGAGAAACAAATAACAAATACTAATTAAAAGTAGAACCGATCAATCCATAAATCACCGGTTTGGTTTCCTTGTCCGGTTAGACATCCGCCGAGCTGGAACAGTTGACTCCGTGACTGCATCAGTACTCCCCTCGCCAAAATAAACCTTGTCCTCAAGGTCGATGGTGGGAAAACTCTGTGAGATTTGCTCTATATCCTCCGAAGTAGCATCGTCAAGCGATAAGCCTTCCCAGTGAATTAAAACCTCGGTGCGGCGCTGTCCCTCACAGGCAACGTGGCGCGATTGCAGTACTTGGGCTGGCCGAAGTCGTAAAGTACCATTAACCCGAAGAGGTGGAAGGGTCCCCGATGTTGGAGTGTCCGAGCCCACCCGCTTCTTGAGAAGAGAGACATGAAAAATGGAGTGAACCTTGGAACCTTCCGGAAGAGCTAAGCGATAGGCAACCAGACCCACACGTTCAGTGACCTGAAAGGGACCAAAATATCGAGTAGATAACTTCTGTGATGTGCGCCGGAAGATGGTGTGCTGACGATACGGCTGAAGACGAAGGTAAACCCAGTCGCCCACAGCAAAAGAAACATCCCGGCGCTTAGCATCAGCTGCTTGCTTCATCTTGTTATTAGCTTTGTCCAAGTGCGCCTTAAGGTCTTGCAAGAGTGCATCCCGCTCACACAGCTGTTCATCAAGTTCTCGAATAGGGGTCGTCCCGGGTTCATAGCCAGGCAATGGGGGAGGTTCGCGACCAAAAACCGCCTTAAAGGGGGACATACCGGTGGAGGAATGAAAAGTGGTATTGTACCAGTACTCCGCCCAAGGTAGAAGATAACTCCATTGCTTTGGTTTGTCCGCGACAAAACACCGGAGAAACTGCTCAATGATCCGGTTAACCACCTCCGTTTGGCCGTTGGTCTGAGGATGATATGCAGAGGACAGATGAAGCTTGGTACCCGAGAGCCTCCATAATTCACACCAAAAAGAGCTCACAAAAATCGGGTCACGGTCGCTGACGATCGAGCGGGGAACCCCGTGAAGCTTAACGATGAAGTCGATAAACTTGGCTGCCACAGAACGAGCCGTATACGGGTGAGTCAAGGGTACGAGATGAGCGGATTTAGACAGCCTATCAACAACGACCATAAGAGATGTGTGATGATTTGAGCTGGGCAATCCGTCAATGAAATCCATGGAGATGTCTTCCCAAATGTTCTGTGGGATAGGGAGCGGTTGCAAGAGTCCTGTCGGTGATAAGCTCTCATATTTTGCACGTTGACAAACATCACAAGCCGCAACATAGTCTCGCACGGTTTTGTACATAGCCGGCCAATAAAACTGATGAGATAGCCGCTTAAATGTCCGAAGGGCGCCCGAATGACCCCTTATCACCGAATTGTGATATTCGTGTAAAAGTGTAGCAATGATAGACAATCCCGGTGGAATAATGACTCTGTTATGAAAACAGAGGAGGCCATTGCGCCACGAGTACGGTTGGCCTGGCGCTGAATCTGCGAGGACCCCAAGCTTAAGGAGATAAGGATCTGTACCTGCTAGTTGCCGGAGTTCATCCAAAACTGCATTCTGTGGAACGGAAAGCGCATTGAGAAGTGGACTGTCTGCACGTCGGGACAAGGCGTCGGCTGCAGCATTAGCTGAACCGGGTTTGTATGTTATCACATAGTCATACCCCACTAGCTTTCCCATCCATTTTTGTTGTTCCGGCGTTAGAATCTGTTGTTCCAAGAGAAATCGTAAGCTCCGTTGGTCGGTCTGTATGATGAATTTTCGACCAAGTAGATAAGGGCGCCACGTTCGAATGGCTACGACAATCGCCAACATTTCTCTTGCATATGTAGACTAAGTGCGTTTAGCAACCCCTAGGGAGCGACTCATAAAGGCTAGTGGCTTATCGTTTTGAGTCAAGATCGCGCCTATGCCATCACCGGACGCATCAGTTTGAATAATGAAGGGAGAAGCAAAATCTGGCATAGCGATCGTTGGAGTGGAGGTCATGGCTTTTTTGAGCTGGTCAAATGCATTAGCGGCGATCTGTGTCCATACAAATTTGCCCTTCTTAAGCAGATCTGTGAGTGGCTTGGCGATGAGGCCATAGGATTGGACGAATTTCCGGTAGTAGCCCGTAAGACCGAGAAACCCTCGTAACTCTGTGACCGTCGTTGGAACTGGCCAATCGATCATTGCCTAAATCTTTGATTGATCAACCTTGACTCCGTCGCCAGAGATGATATGCCCAAGGTATTCGAGTTTGGCCTTTCCGAATTCGCACTTTTTGAGCTTCACAAACAAACGCTGATCTTGTAGGATTTGGAGGACCTGTTGGACATGCGCCAAGTGATCTGTCCAAGAGCGGCTATAGACGAGAATGTCGTTAAAGAAAATGAGAACAAATTTATGAAGATGTTTGCGGAAGACAGAGTTCATCAGCGACTGGAACGTTGATGGCGCGTTACACAAGCCGAAAGGAATCACCAAATATTGGTAATGGCCGTTATGCGTACGGAAAGCAGTCTTAGGGATATCCGGCGCATGAACTCGTACTTGGTGATATCCCACGGTGAGATCAAGTTTAGTGAAAACCGTTGCGCCATGGAGCTCATCGAGCATGTCATCGACTGTTGGTATTGGAAAACGATCCTTAACGGTGGCTGAATTGAGCGCTCTATAATCCGTACAAAAATGCCATGATCCGTCCTTCTTCTTTACCAATAGCACTGGAGACGAGAAAGGGCTGGAGCTCGGTTGGATGAGACCTGCATCGAGCATATCTTGGACTTGTCGTTCAATTTCCTCCTTTTGGTAATGGGCATAGCAATAGGGTCTGACATTGACGGGATCCGAGCCTTCTTTCAACGTGATATGATGTTCAATCTCTCTTGGCGGTGGTAACTGTGTTGGTGTTCGAAAAACATCATCAAATTGTTGCAGAACCTGTTTCATATCGGCGGAAATTGGAGGAGATGAAGTCGCCGTGTCTTGTTGGATCGAAAGAGCAAAACCAGCTTGGCCCAAACGTGCATCCTTAGTAATTTCCGCAGACTGGGCCTGTGAAATGGCTTTGTAGCATAGGCCCAATATTGTCCTTGGCTGGCCTTCCCATGAGAACTTCAAGGTTTGGGCCTTCCAATCACATAGTGTAGGCCGTAATTGTTCCAGCCATTGGACCCCCAAAACGACGTCGAGGCCTTGCAATGGGAGAACAAAGAAATCGATTTGAAACACGACTCCTCCTAATTCTGTGGCGATGTGTCGATAGACTCCCCGACATCTCAGAGGGTGGCCGTCGGCTACCTTTACATGAAAAGGTTTCACCGATGTGAGCTTGAGGTTCAAACGATTCGCCGCTTTCTCGCCAATGAAGTTATGCGTTGAGCCGCTATCGATTAAAGCCACCAACTGTTGACGGTTTATGACGGTGGTTACGCGAAGTGTGCGTGGTGAGTCCCACCCTATCAAAGCTAGTAACGTGATCTCCGGTTCCTCCGCTGGAACTATCGCGCCATCTTCTTCGTCATCCTCCGAGTTCTCTCCCTCCATCAGCAGTAACTGTGATTTACGGCATTTGTGACCCGGACTATAGCGCTCGTCACAGCTGAAACAGAGACCCAAACTCCGTTTGCGTCTTAATTCTTCCCAGTTGAGCTTCTTGGGTGTTTGCGGCAGTACCTCACGAGGCCGGGCTGGTTGGGATGGAACAAGGGTCGAGTTGAAAGATCTTGAGACTGATGTAGTGTGTCGATACTCTTGCTTCTGTCATTGTAGTTGTCCATCCATGAGACGCACGTAGTTGACAACTTCCTTGAGAGATTTAGGCTGAAACATGCGAATTCCATCAACGATGGAGTGATGAAGTCCACCGAGAAAAGTCCCCACCAAGGCTTTTTGTGTCCAGCCATAAACCTTGTTCTAAAGTCTTTCGAACTCTCGTTGATACTCATTAAGAGTCCCTGTTTGTCGGATCCGTGATAACGCTTCATCGAAATTTTCCCCTTCAGATGGACCGAAACGTGCCCACAACTCTTCTTCAAAAACTTCCCAAGTGATGTGAATGTGATCAGCGCGAAGGGCTTTCGAGGTTGCCTGCCACCACGCATTAGCCTCACCGTCGAGATGACACGAAGTGAAACTAACTTGTTGGTCGTATGGCATGTCGTGATAATCGAAGTACTGTTTGATCTTACTCATCCACTCGGCGGGATCACCTCCTTGGAATTTAGGAAAATCTAGCTTGACAGTGCGGTTGGAAATAACACCAAAAGGATTGAAGTTGTCAACCCGTTGATTCCCGTTAGTTCGTCGACTACCTCGCGGACCGTGTGATCCACTCTCTCGGTTATGACTCGTAACTGTTTCGAATAAGCGGTTAAATTTTCCTCCAAACTTCAAAATTTCTCTTCCATAGCATTATGAATCTTCTGCAATTCATCTTGCATCAGACCATGGCTTGTCTCTAACTCTCCGAGTCTGTCTTTGGTGCTAGCCATCGACTCCTCAGAGGCGGCAATCAAAAAAACCTTCCCTTTCCGTTTAGTGTTTTTCGGTGGAATGGTGTTTGATGTGATGATCGAAAATAATCAAAAAAAAAAAAAAAATGATAGCTCTGCTCTGATACCAATTAATGGTCCCAGATACTCAAGAACACAAGAACACGATACTTTATTGGCAATTCAGATTGCCTATTTTTGGTTTTTTCGATTAGTTTAAATAGCAGAACAAGAGATGGAGTCATTGACTCCTACAAGCAAGGAATTAAGGGAAAATGGTAGAGATGGCTCCTAAACACAAGGATGACCCGTTCTCTGCTTATTGGTAGAGAAACAAATAACAAATACTAATTAAAAGTAGAACCGATCAATCCATAAATCGCTGGTTTGGTTTCCTTGTCCGGTTAGACATCCGCCGAGCTGGAACAGTTGACTCCGTGACTGCATCAGCCGCCACCACCACAACATGCTAAGAGGAGAACTCACGCGGAAAAACAGATGAAATCTTTCACAAACCCTCTAAAAAATCCAAGAAAAGACTAATTAGAGTTTAGATTTGGACAGAGCGCATGAAGGGAAGCCCTCTCCAGCCACTGGCGAGGCGTATCGTGAATTTTGGCTACAGTTTTCGATTTGGGAGAAAAAGAAGGAGATCGTGTCGGTTGACGCGCTGCAAGAACTCCACTTGATAATATTTCAAAGAGATCATTAAAACATGGTATTGGTTTATCTGCCACGAAAAGCTACGGACAGAACGTAGCCACGACACTATAGCAACGAAAACATTTCTTGGCAAACCGTGGCTGGGAGACATTATAGCCACCAAAATTTCCGTGGATGTAGGTTTTTTTTTAGTAGGGAGAAGATAAGAAAGCACACACATCTAAAGAGTTCAGTGGGTCAAACTGACACCACCTACATTTCATCGAGGCTTGCTCAGAATCCACTAGAAGGAGAACATACATACAAGAGTTACAAGTGATTCAATCTTGCAAAACACTCATGAACTCACTATTTGTATCACTCTTGTCCTAATGAGAAACCTGTTGGAACTCAATTTTGACAAAATGTATTTGGCCAAATTTCCGGTGAATTTTCCGGTGAGGTCCATCACCGGAACAACCGGATCTTAGGGTCTTTGGAATCCTTGTAATGAACACTATAAGATAGTGTATTTACATGTTAAAATCGAAGTTAATTTTGAATGGGAAATGAGAGTCCAAAGTGGTTAGTTTGAAGAGCTTGTAATACTTGTAATTTTGACTA